>JAVIAB010000124.1:10153056-10453056 GCA_032433765.1 Megaustenia siamemsis
TAATGACGGTAACAAGTCCCAGTCTTCATCGACAACAATGTTACATCTGAAGGTATCAACAGTTATAGCATTGACATTCGTAGCCACCGTCGTTGGGGCTGGTATATCTTCATCACCATCATCATGTGACATATCAGTTGGCGTAGGCGATCGTGTCCTTCCTCAATCTTTTATCTACCGTGCATCGTATAAATTCTGTTGACTGTTTTCTGTGCCACGACACCAAGCTATCTAGTATCTTCACTCTTTGTCGCCCGCGATCTTTCTTTCCCTCTATTGTGCCAGTTATAACCAAGTACTCCAACCTTCCTCTTCTCATGATGTGCTCGAAAATGTTGATTGTTTCTTTCTGATGTTTCTTAGGAACTCCCTTTTCGTGTTGGCCTCTTTGAGAATTTCCTCCTTGGTCTTGTCAACTGTCCAGGGAACTCTCAATACTCTTCTGATAAATCCCTCTGAGACTTTCCCTGAGAAATCTCTGTGATCTCTAATAATCTTTTCATTTGCTTGTCAACTGTCCATGATTCACTTCCGAAGGTCATAATTTGGCGTATCTTGCCAGGACATATAAGACGAACTATAACACATCACTTATATCAGTTTGAGAAACGTTGATTCACGCGCTGGACAGACAAGAACTCATTAGCTCAGACCCAGCTTCTCAGATCGTTGTCTACCTGTTGATTTAGCTCATACTCAACTTCTCAGATAGTTGTCTACGTGTTGATTTAGTTCATATTCAACTTCTCAGATCGTTGTCTACCTGTTGATTTAGGTCATAATCAACTTCTCAGATCGTTGTCTACGTGTTGATTTAGCTCATACTCAACTTCTCAGATCGTTGTCTACGTGTTGATTTAGCTCATAATCAACTTCTCAGATCGTTGTCTACGTGTTGATTTAGCTCATACTCAACTTCTCAGATCGTTGTCTACGTGTTGATTTAGCTCATACTCAACTTCTCAGATCGTTGTCTACGTGTTGATTTAGCTCAGATGTTTGCCACATAAACACTTACACATCGACCCGAGCACTAATAGACTACTCTTGATGACAAGCGCTGACAACTCCTTGTGTCGCCTGTCCTAGCTGACATAAATGGTATTCGTAAACTACAGACATGACCCACCGTCAGCTGGTAGAATAGGTCAAACGCCGCAGATGTACAATCATTGTAGACTATCATCAACCAAGTTTAATATTGCATTCGCTGACACATTATATCCAAAGTAAGTGTTATAATATTCTGTGATGATAAGTGTGCCATTGTTACGCGTAACGTAAACACTGAACATCTGGCATGTAATAGAAGTGGTTGAGTAGAGCACACACACACACACAATCATCACTACCATCATCACTAACATCATCACTACCATCATCACTACCATCATCACTAACATCATCACTATCATCACTACCATCATCACTACCATCATCTCTACCATCATCACTACCATCATCAATACCATCATCACTACCATCATCACTACCATCTTATACAGACAGGCACAGACAGACACAGACACAGACACAGATAGACAGAGAGACAGACAGAGAGACAGACAGAGAGACAGACAGAGACAGACAGAGAGACAGACAGAGACAGACACAGACACAGAGAGACACACAGAGACACAGACACAGAGAGACACAGAGAGACACAGACACAGAGAGACAGAAACAGACAGAGAAACAGACAGAGAGACAGACAGAGAGACAGAGAGACAGAAAGACAGAGAGAGACAGACAGAGAGAGACGACAGAGATACAGACAGAGAGACAGACAGAAAGATACAGACAGAGAGACAGACAGAGGCAGGCAGAGAGACAGACAGAGAGACCGACAGAGAGACAGACAGAGAGACAGGCAAAGAGACAGACAAAGAGACAGGCATACAGAGAGACCGACATACAGGCAGACAGACAGACACAGAGAGAGACAGACACAGACATACACAAACAGATACAGACACAGACAGATACAGACACAGAGTCAGACACATACACAGAGACAGACACAGAGACAGACACAGACAGACACAGACACAGAGACAGACAAACACAGACAGACACAGAGACAGACAGACACAGACACAGAGACAGACAGACACAGAAACAGACAGACACAGAGACAGACAGACACAGAGACATACAGACACAGACACATAGACACATAGACACACAGACACAGACACAGAGACACACAGATACAGACACAGACACAGAGACAGACAGACACAGACACAGAGACACACAGACACAGAGACACAGAGACATACAGACACAGAGACACAGAGACACAGAGACAGACACAGACACAGAGACAGACACAGACACTAACACAGAGACAGACACAGAGATAGAAACAGACACAGAGACAGAGACAGATACAGAGACAGACACAGAGACAAAGACAGGCACAGACACAGAGACAGAGACAGACACAGAGATAGAGACATACACAGAGACAGACACAGAGACAGACACAGACACAGACATTGACACAGACAGATGGGTGGGTATATTTGGATGAGTGGATGGATGGATGAATGTCCTTCTACAACTGATACTCTAACTACAGGTGTTTACTTGATCATTTTGAGTGTTCCCACCAGCCTTGCCATCATCTCTACCATCATCACTAACATCATCACTAACATCATCACTACCATCATCACCCCATCATCACTACCATCATCACTACCATCATCACCCCCCATCATATTTATAATCATCACTATCATCACTACAATCATCATTATCATCATCACTATCATCATCACTACCATCATCACTACCATCATCACTACCATCATCTCTACCATCATCACTACCATCGTCACTACCATCATCACTACCATCATCACTAACATCATCTCTACCATCATCACTACCATCATCACTGTCATCATCGCTACCATCATCGCTACCATCTTCGCCACCATCATCACTACCATCATCGCTACCATCATCGCTACCATTATCGCTACCATCTTATACAGACAGACAGGACAGACACAGACACAGAGAGACACAGACACAGATAGACAGAGAGACAGACAGAGAGACAGACAGAGAGACAGACAGAGAGACAGACACAGAGAGACACACAGAGACACAGACACAGAGAAACAGACAGAGAGACAGACAGAGAGACAGACAGAGAAAGACAGACAGAGAGAGACGACAGAGATACAGACAGAGAGACAGACAGAGAGAGACGACAGAGATACAGACAGAGAGACAGACAGAGAGACAGACAGAGAGACAGACAGAGAGACAGACAGAGAGACAGACACAGACACAGAGAGACACACAGAGACACAGACACAGACAGACAGAGAAACAGACAGAGAGACAGACAGAGAGACAGACAGAGAAAGACAGACAGAGAGAGACGACAGAGATACAGACAGAGAGACAGACAGAGAGAGACGACAGAGATACAGACAGAGAGACAGACAGAGACAGGCAGAGAGACAGACAGAGAGACAGACAGAGAGACAGACAAAGAGACAGACAAAGAGACATACATACAGAGAGACAGACAGACAGGCAGACAGACAGACAGACACAGAGAGATACAGACACAGTCATACACAAACATATACAGAGACAGACACATACACAGAGACAGACATAGAGACAGATACAGACAAACACAGACACAGACACAGAGACAGACAAACACAGACAGACACAGAGACAGACAGACACAGAAACAGAGACATAGACACACAGACACAGATACAGACACAGAGACAGACAGACACAGAGACACACAGACACAGAGACAGACAGACACAGACACACAGACACAGAGACACACAGACACAGAGACACAGAGACACAGAGACACACAGACACAGAGACACACAGACACAGACACAGAGAAGGACACAGACACTAACACAGAGACAGAAACAGACACAGAGACAGACACAGAGACAGAGACATACACAGAGACAGACACAGAGACAAAGACAGACACAGACACTAACACAGACACAGAGACAGACACAGAGACAGACACAGAGACAGACACAGAGACAGACACAGAGACAGAGACAAAGACAGACACAGACACAGACACAGAGACAGACACAGACATTGACACAGACAGATGGGTGGGTGGGTTTGGATGAGTGGATGGATGAATGTCCTTCTACAACTGATACTCTAGCTACAGGGGTTTACTTGATCATTTTGAGTGTTCCCACCAGCCTTGCCAGTTATGACTTCCATAAAACGGTCACGTGGAACAATTCACGTGCCATTAACTTTCGTTGAGATCTAGCGCTTACTCTCACCTGGAAGGTACTCGGATAGAACAACTTCTGAAGTCAACGGTTTTTCTGTTTAGCATAACTCCTTTAGCAGTCACGGTGTTTGTTTCACTGACTCCTTTAGCAGTCACGGTGTTTGTTTCACTGACTCCTTTAGCAGTCACGGTGTTTGTTTCACTGACTCCTTTAGCAGTCACGGTGTTTGTTTCACTGACTCCTTTAGCAGTCACGGTGTTTGTTTCACTGACTCCTTTAGCAGTCACGGTGTTTGTTTCACTGACTCCTTTAGCAGTCACGGTGTTTGTTTCACTGACTCCTTTAGCAGTCACGGTGTTTGTTTCACTGACTCCTTTAGCAGTCATGGTGTTTGTTTCACTGACTCCTTTAGCAGTCACGGTGTTTGTTTCACTGACTCCTTTAGCAGTCACGGTGTTTGTTTCACTGACTCCTTTAGCAATCACGGTGTTTGTTTCACTGACTCCTTTAGCAGTCACGGTGTTTGTTTCACTGACTCCTTTAGCAGTCATGGTGTTTGTTTCACTGACTCCTTTAGCAGTCACGGTGTTTGTTTCACTGACTCCTTTAGCAGTCACGGTGTTTGTTTCACTGACTCCTTTAGCAGTCACGGTGTTTGTTTCACTGACTCCTTTAGCAGTCACGGTGTTTGTTTCACTGACTCCTTTAGCAGTCACGGTGTTTGTTTCACTGACTCCTTTAGCAGTCACGGTGTTTGTTTCACTGACTCCTTTAGCAGTCACGGTGTTTGTTTCACTGACTCCTTTAGCAGTCACGGTGTTTGTTTCACTGACTCCTTTAGCAGTCACGGTGTTTGTTTCACTGACTCCTTTAGCAGTCACGGTGTTTGTTTCACTGACTCCTTTAGCAGTCACGGTGTTTGTTTCACTGACTCCTTTAGCAATCACGGTGTTTGTTTCACTGACTCCTTTAGCAGTCACGGTGTTTGTTTCACTGACTCCTTTAGCAGTCACGGTGTTTGTTTCACTGACTCCTTTAGCAGTCATGGTGTTTGTTTCACTGACTCCTTTAGCAGTCACGGTGTTTGTTTCACTGACTCCTTTAGCAGTCACGGTGTTTGTTTCACTGACTCCTTTAGCAGTCACGGTGTTTGTTTCACTGACTCCTTTAGCAGTCACGGTGTTTGTTTCACTGACTTCTTTAGCAGTCATGGTATTTGTTTCAAAGACTCCTTTAGCAGTCATGGTGTTTGTTTCACTGACTCATTTAGCAGTCATGGTGTTTTTTACTGACTCCTTTAGCAGTCACGGTGTTTGTTTCACTGACTCCTTTAGCAGTCATGGTGTTTGTTTCACTGACTCATTTAGCAGTCATGGTGTTTTTTACTGACATCTTTTGTAGTCATAGGTTTTGTTCACTGACTCCTAATCTTAAGTTAGATGAACACCTAGTCATATCGGAGATGCTTGATAAAAAAATGAGTCACTTGCGCGGGCTGAACCCATAAAATAAACTTTGACTTTTTAAAAGCTAAATAGTAGGACACATGATGTAGTGCGGGCTAAGTATATAAACAATAAAAAATTAATTGTGAACTCTCTGTCATCATTTAATAATTAAACTCTTGGTCTGAAATTGTCCTTGAGAACAGTCTTCAGTACTGAAGAACTCGTGAGTAGTATAGGTGGCCGAGAATGTCCCGTATTTCTGAGTTTTTCTGCGTTAAATGCCCGGTTATTTTCCTATATAGAAAGTATACACGCAGGTGCGTTTTGTTAAGTGCCCTGTGTTTTTTGTCTATATAGAAAGTATACACGCAGGTGCGTTTTGTTAAATGCCCTGTGTTTTTTGTCTATATAGAAAGTATACACGCAGCAAGACGGATCGACCAACACACCGAGACCTCGGTGAGCATAGGTGACCTCGTGACGCGCACTGCCTCACGATATGCGTGTGCTTGTAAATAAATAGTGTGTTGTGATGATTTGAAAAGGGAGGAAAGCAGGTGCTAGCTCTCGCTTGCTCATCAGTAATATTTGTTCGCGCTCTCTCTCTTCTCTCTCTCTCTCTCTCTCTCTCTCTGACATGTGAATTAACCAAGACAGGTACAATAAACAAATATGATGCTTTCTATATATTTTTCACAATAACAATTTTATTAATTCATCAGTGAACATATATTTTATACTTGTACAGTAAAATTTAACATCTCTCTCTCTCTCGCTCTCCTTCTCCTAACCCCCTCCTAGTCTTTTCTCCTACCATGTCTCCCGCCCATCTCACTTTCCGTTTTGACCACACAAGCTCGAACGCGATGACTAATCACCCGATCGGGAACCCATGAATGTGGGATAAATAAAAACTAGTGGCGGGAATGCTCTCCACCATCCACTTTGTATCGGGTCTGTTGAGCATGGCAGTGTCTACGGGGTTATGTTCCTTTAGAGAATCAACGAATCTGGTGAAATCCTCACGATTATTGACTAACTTTGGGAACTCGAGAACAGCTGAATTATTAAGGGATGCGTGGAAGAAGCGTAAATCTCCATCCTCTCTGTGACGGAGGATAAGATGGTGACCATAGTTAATTTTAAAAATTGTTTGACTATCAAACACATCTCTTAAAAGAATAGACCAGTCTGTGATGAATGGACGATCAGGTGAGTGGAAGAAAGTGTATGTGGAAACTGTTCTATTGATACTAGCGTGAGTGTTTATGACTGACCAATTTTGTTGATATACATCCCGCACATCAGATGGTAGTGTTGCTAATGGATCAATGTGCTTTTTACCCTCTGTGGATTGTTCCTCATCTAACTCTCTCTTCTTCGATGATGAGGGGGCCAACTGTAACGAAGTTGAAGGAGCCACTAGTGAAGTGGGTGTTGTAGCAGGTACCGACGGTGTTGTAGAAGCTGTAACTGGGGAAGTGGGTATGGTAGATGATACCGATGATGAAGGAGCTGTTGTAGAAACTGAATGTTTTCGTCTCATATGTCGGGTTAAAGAACCTCGAGTCGTATACGTGCGCTGACATGTGGTGCAAACATGACGGATAAGAGAAGCTGATATGGTAGACGGTACCGAGGGTGCAACTAGCGATGTAGACGATAACAATGATGAAGGAGCTGTTGTAGAAACTAAGTGTTTTACTCTCCTATGGTTGGCTAAAGATCTTCGACTCTTATATGAACGTTGACAACTAGGACACGTATGACGGATAAGAGAAACTGTTACGGTAGCCGGTACCGATAGTGAAACTGGTGATGTAGACGGTACCAAGGGTGAAGTTGATTCCTTTGCTGAATGTTTTAATCTCCTATGGCTGGCTAAAGAACTTCGACTCGTATATGAACGTTGACAAATGTCACAAGCATGGCGTATAAGACGATGAGCGGCCCGTATATGCTGAACCATAGCTTGACGCCGTTTAAACTGCTTCGAACATAATGCACACTGATGTTCACCAGAAGATGTTTCGTTGTGAGAAAACATCTGTAGAAGATCAAATAGTCCTTTATCAATAATACTTAACATACCTAATTTAAATACATTAATATTTAATACCAAGCACATCAGGACTAAAAATATCTACTTTCTAACCATTCAATAAGATAATAATATGAAAAAACGAAGGAATAATACACTCAACAAGGCTTAACATACGTACTTTATTACCATTAATACAATCGAGTAGCCTTTTATTGATAACCTACCACATCGTTATGAGATAAGAGAAGAACAGAAAATAAATTCAACTTACACTGTAAAATATTCCACTACAACACAGACCGCTAGACTGAACAGTACTATGAAAATAAACTTCCGTGAATCAATCGCGCTTATAACACGAAGTTTCACATGCGACTAGTTTAAATATAATCTGGTAAATAAAAGTTGGACGACACTATTCCACCTTCGACTAACATCTAGGTTAACCAATCAGAGAAGAGGATTTCTATCGGACACCCATCAACGAAATGACTGACCTTTAGATTAACCAATCAGAGAAGAGGATTTCTATTGGACACCCACCAACGAAATGACTGGGACTCTGGATTAACTAATCAGAGAAGAGGATTACTGTTATCGTGATAATTGACCTCATTTTCCACTTGAAGTGCTGTCGAGTCTGACGCATGGGTTACTTTAAATCGATTCGACCCCTGATACAATCCACCTGTCGGGTCAATGATGGGGGAAATAATACAGGTATGGGTTACTTGAACGCACTTTGACCCCTGATGCAATACCAGAGGAGTTGCATAAGGCCCAAAAATTACGCCAAATCTCAAACATTTTACTACCAGAACACACAAAATTTAAACTCATAAGCGAAAAAGTCGACCTCAAAACCCTAAAAATCTACTTCCATACTGATACTAGTTAGACACATCGAACAGATTGTTACATCCAAAGTCCCGCCAAATCGCAAACATTTTACCCCAGAACACAAAAATTTAGGCTCATACTCAAAAAGTCGACCTAAAATCCCAAAAAGCTACTCACATAGTCGTAATAGTTAGACACAACGAAAAGGAAGTTATATTCTAGGTCCATAATGTTAGACCAAATCACTAAGATTTTACCACAAGAACACACAAATTTAGGCTCATATTCAAAAAGTCGACCTAAAAATTTCAAAAAGCTACTCACATAGTCATAATTGTTAGACACATCGAACCGATCGTTATTTCTAAAACCCAAAAAGTTTGGTCAAATCGCCAATATTTTACCCACAGAACACAAAAAATGTAGGCTCATTTTCAAAAAGTCGACCTAAAAATTGTAAAAAGCTACTCACATAGTCATAATTGTTAGACACAACGAATAGGAAGTTATATTCTAGAGCCATAATGTTAGACCAAATCACTAAGATTTTACCACAAGAACACACAAATTTAGGCTCATTCAAAAAGTCGACCTAAAAATTTCAAAAAGCTACTCACATAGTCATAATTGTTAGACACATCGAATCGATCGTTATTTATAAAACCAAAAAGTTTGGTCACATCACCATTATTTTACCCACAGAACACAAAAAAATGTAGGCTCATATTCAAAAAGTCGACCTAAAAATTGTAAAAAGCTACTCACATAGTCATAATTGTTAGACACAACGAGTAGAAAGTTATATTCAAAGTCCAAAAACATTATTTTAGACATCCCCATAGCAAAAATGTACATAGAAAACCACTTTAGGATTTTACCCCCTTATCATTTTTTAGGGTTACGCTCATGAAATCGGTAAAAAATCGTAATTTTAGCACGTAGGCTTACCTAAAACTTTATTTTAGACATCCCCATAGCAAAAATTTACATAGAAAACCACTTTTAGGATTTTACCCCCTTATCATTTTTGAGGGTAACGCCCATTAAATCGGTAAAAAATCGTAATTTTAGCACGTAGGCTTACCTAAAACTTTATTTTAGACATCCCCACACCAAAAATTAACTTAAAAATCACTTTTGAAATTGTTACCCCCCTTACCATTTTTGAGGGATACGCCCCTGAAATCGATAAAAAATTGAAATTTAACCTCAAACCATACCTAAAACTTTATTTTAGACATCCCCATACCAAATATTAACTTAAAAATCACTTTTGAAATTGCTACCCCCATACCGTTTTTGAGGGTTATGCCCATGAAATCGGTAAAAATCGTAAATTTTCACTCTAGGCATACCCCAAACTTTATTTTAGACATCACCACACCAAAAATTTACTTAAAAATCACTTTTGAAATTGTTACCCCCTTACCATTTTCGAGGGTTACGCCCATGGAATCGATAAAAATCGTAAATTTAGCACGTAGGCTTACCTAAAACTTTATTTTAGACATCTCCACACCAAAAATTAACTTAAAAATCACTTTTGAAATTGTTACCCCCCTTAAAATTTTTGAGGGTTACGCCCCTGAAATTGATAAAAAATTGAAATATAACCTCAAGGCATACCTCCCACATAAATTTTGACACCCCTACATATCAAACTCCAACAAAAAAAACAACAAAAAGCTACTAGTGATAGTGGCTGTGAACATACCCAACATACTACTTCTCGTGCGGTTTTGGTGCAATTTCGGTGCATGTGCTTCCACTTTTGGGTTAGGTCACAGCCACTATCACTACTAGCTTTTTGTTGTTTTTTTGTTGGAGTTTGATATGTAGGGGTGTCAAAAATTATGTGGGAGGTATGCCTTAAGGTTATATTTCAATTTTTTATCGATTTCAGGGGCGTAACCCTCAAAAATTTTAAGGGGGGTAACAATTTCAAAAGTGATTTTTAAGTTAATTTTTGGTGTGGGGATGTCTAAAATAAAGTTTTAGGTAAGCCTACGTGCTAAATTTACGATTTTTATCGATTCCATGGGCGTAACCCTCAAAAATGGTAAGGGGGGTAACAATTTCAAAAGTGATTTTTAAGTTAATTTTTGGTGTGGGGATGTCTAAATTAAAGTTTGGGGTATGCCTAGAGTGAAAATTTACGATTTTTACCGATTTCATGGGCGTAACCCTCAAAAACGGTAAGGGGGTAACAATTTCAAAAGTGATTTTTAAGTTAATATTTGGTATGGGGATGTCTAAAATAAAGTTTTAGGTATGGTTTGAGGTTAAATTTCAATTTTTTATCGATTTCAGGGGCGTATCCCTCAAAAATGGTAAGGGGGTAACAATTTCAAAAGTGATTTTTAAGTTAATTTTTGGTGTGGGGATGTCTAAAATAAAGTTTTAGGTAAGCCTACGTGCTAAAATTACGATTTTTTACCGATTTCATGGGCGTAACCCTCAAAAATGATAAGGGGGTAAAATCCTAAAAGTGGTTTTCTATGTACATTTTTGCTATGGGGATGTCTAAAATAACGTTTTTGGACTTTGAATATAACTTTCTACTCGTTGTGTCTAACAATTATGACTATGTGAGTAGCTTTTTACAATTTTTAGGTCGACTTTTTGAATATGAGCCTACATTTTTTTGTGTTCTGTGGGTAAAATATTGGCGATGTGACCAAACTTTTTGGGTTTTATAAATAACGAACGATTCGATGTGTCTAACAATTATGACTATGTGAGTAGCTTTTTGAAATTTTTAGGTCGACTTTTTGAATATGAGCCTAAATTTGTGTGTTCTTGTGGTAAAATCTTAGTGATTTGGTCTAACATTATGGCCCTAGAATATAACTTCCTATTCGTTGTGTCTAACAATTATGACTATGTGAGTAGCTTTTTACAATTTTTAGGTCGACTTTTTTAATATGAGCCTACATTTTTTGTGTTCTGTGAGTAAAATATTGGCGATTTGACCAAACTTTTTGGGTTTTAGAAATAACGATCGGTTCGATGTGTCTAACAATTATGACTATGTGAGTAGCTTTTTGAAATTTTTAGGTCGACTTTTTGAATATGAGCCTAAATTTGTGTGTTCTTGTGGTAAAATCTTAGTGATTTGGTCTAACATTATGGACCTAGAATATAACTTCCTTTTCGTTGTGTCTAACTATTACGACTATGTGAGTAGCTTTTGGGATTTTTAGGTCGACTTTTTGAGTATGAGCCTAAATTTTTGTGTTCTGGGGGTAAAATGTTTGCGATTTGGCGGGACTTTGGATGTAACAATCTGTTCGATGTGTCTAACTAGTATCAGTATGGAAGTAGATTTTTAGGGTTTTGAGGTCGACTTTTTCGCTTATGAGTTTAAATTTTGTGTGTTCTGGTATTAAAATGTTTGAGATTTGGCGTAATTTTTGGGCCTTATGCAACTCCTCTGGTATTGCATCAGGGGTCAAAGTGCGTTCAAGTAACCCATACCTGTATTATTTCCCCCATCATTGACCCGACAGGTGGATTGTATCAGGGGTCGAATCGATTTAAAGTAACCCATGCGTCAGACTCGACAGCACTTCAAGTGGAAAATGAGGTCAATTATCACGATAACAGTAATCCTCTTCTCTGATTAGTTAATCCAGAGTCCAGTCATTTCGTTGGTGGGTGTCCAATAGAAATCCTCTTCTCTGATTGGTTAATCTAAAGGTCAGTCATTTCGTTGATGGGTGTCCGATAGAAATCCTCTTCTCTGATTGGTTAACCTAGATGTTAGTCGAAGGTGGAATAGTGTCGTCCAACTTTTATTTACCAGATTATATTTAAACTAGTCGCATGTGAAACTTCGTGTTATAAGCGCGATTGATTCACGGAAGTTTATTTTCATAGTACTGTTCAGTTAGCGGTCTGTGTGTAGTGGAATATTTTACAGTGTAAGTTGAATTTATTTTCTGTTCTTCTCTTATCTCATAACGATGTGGTAGGTTATCAATAAAAGGCTACTCGATTGTATTAATGGTAATAAAGTACGTATGTTAAGCCTTGTTGAGTGTATTATTCCTTCGTTTTTTCATATTATTATCTTATTGAATGGTTAGAAAGTAGATATTTTTAGTCCTGATGTGCTTGGTATTAAATATTAATGTATTTAAATTAGGTATGTTAAGTATTATAGATAAAGGACTATTTGATCTTCTACAGATGTTTTCTCACAACGAAACATCTTCTGGTGAACATCAGTGTGCATTATGTTCGAAGCAGTTTAAACGGCGTCAAGCTATGGTTCAGCATATACGGACCGCTCATCGTCTTATACGCCATGCTTGTGACATTTGTCAACGTTCATATACGAGTCGAAGTTCTTTAGCCAGCCATAGGAGATTAAAACATTCAGCAAAGGAATCAACTTCACCCTTGGTACCGTCTACATCACCAGTTTCACTATCGGTACCGGCTACCGTAACAGTTTCTCTTATCCGTCATACGTGTCCTAGTTGTCAACGTTCATATAAGAGTCGAAGATCTTTAGCCAACCATAGGAGAGTAAAACACTTAGTTTCTACAACAGCTCCTTCATCATTGTTATCGTCTACATCGCTAGTTGCACCCTCGGTACCGTCTACCATATCAGCTTCTCTTATCCGTCATGTTTGCACCACATGTCAGCGCACGTATACGACTCGAGGTTCTTTAACCCGACATATGAGACGAAAACATTCAGTTTCTACAACAGCTCCTTCATCATCGGTATCATCTACCATACCCACTTCCCCAGTTACAGCTTCTACAACACCGTCGGTACCTGCTACAACACCCACTTCACTAGTGGCTCCTTCAACTTCGTTACAGTTGGCCCCCTCATCATCGAAGAAGAGAGAGTTAGATGAGGAACAATCCACAGAGGGTAAAAAGCACATTGATCCATTAGCAACACTACCATCTGATGTGCGGGATGTATATCAACAAAATTGGTCAGTCATAAACACTCACGCTAGTATCAATAGAACAGTTTCCACATACACTTTCTTCCACTCACCTGATCGTCCATTCATCACAGACTGGTCTATTCTTTTAAGAGATGTGTTTGATAGTCAAACAATTTTTAAAATTAACTATGGTCACCATCTTATCCTCCGTCACAGAGAGGATGGAGATTTACGCTTCTTCCACGCATCCCTTAATAATTCAGCTGTTCTCGAGTTCCCAAAGTTAGTCAATAATCGTGAGGATTTCACCAGATTCGTTGATTCTCTAAAGGAACATAACCCCGTAGACACTGCCATGCTCAACAGACCCGATACAAAGTGGATGGTGGAGAGCATTCCCGCCACTAGTTTTTATTTATCCCACATTCATGGGTTCCCGATCGGGTGATTAGTCATCGCGTTCGAGCTTGTGTGGTCAAAACGGAAAGTGAGATGGGCGGGAGACATGGTAGGAGAAAAGACTAGGAGGGGCTTAGGAGAACGGAGAGCGAGAGAGAGAGAGATGTTAAATTTTACTGTGCAAGTATAAAATATCTGTTCACTGATGAATTAATAAAATTGTTATTGTGAAAAATATATAGAAAGCATCATATTTGTTTATTGTACCTGTCTTGGTTAATTCACATGTCAGAGAGAGAGAGA
Organism: Megaustenia siamemsis; assembly: GCA_032433765.1. Taxonomy (NCBI): domain Eukaryota; kingdom Metazoa; phylum Mollusca; class Gastropoda; order Stylommatophora; family Ariophantidae; genus Megaustenia; species Megaustenia siamemsis. The sequence continues at coordinate 10,167,272 of JAVIAB010000124.1, forward strand.
GAGAGAGAAAGAGAGAGCGCGAACAACTATTACTGATGAGCAAGCGAGAGCTAGCACCTGCTTTCCTCCCTTTTCAAATCATCACAACACACTATCTATTTACAAGCACACGCATATCGTGAGGCAGTGCGCGTCACGAGGTCACCTATGCTCACCGAGGTCTCGGTGTGTTGGTCGATCCGTCTTGCTGCGTGTATACTTTCTATATAGACAAACAACACAGGGCATTTAACAAAACGCACCTGCGTGTATACTTTCTATATAGGAAAATAACCGGGCATTTAACGCAGAAAAACTCAGAAATGGGGGGCTTTATCGGCCACCTATACTACTCTCGTGCAGTGAACTGAACTCTTTCTGTATTATAAGGAAAGAGCCAGACTGATGCGCATTGTCCGAGCTATGTGGTTATGGTCTTCCTACAGCCCTCCAATACACTAACGGCAATGTCAAAAATACATCTTTAGTTGTTGTTTTAGGATGAGCTTCTGAATGCTGGTGAACACTGACATGTACATTGAGCGAGGAATATACAACAAAGGTAGTATTGGGGAACGTATTGAAGCAGGAAGGGAACTGCTGAGGGACCGTGAGCGCGTTTTAATAATAAAGTAAGCTAGTCTACTTAGATGTGAACGTTCCGCAAGGTAAATTTTTTTTCAATATCAACTTTTTTCTAGCCATGAAGAATTAGAGCAATGTTCTCACGTCAGCACGCATTTCCGGATCCGGTTTAACAAATCGTTATTAACAAAATGTTGCGACTTTGTTTTTCATCGACTATCTAAGGATAAACAGCAACAAATACAAATGTAACCGAATTTATTATGTCAAAACAATAACTGATCATTGAAATATTAGATTGATTATTTGTAATATCGTAGCAGATAACAACTGAACAGAGAGATCTTGTTTCAGGTCTCCTCCTTGATCACCGAACTCTTAAAATGATGGATCTGATAACTTTAATAGCAGCTACAGCCATCTTTCTGGTTATATTCATCTGGTTCCGGCGACCTGACCCCCGACTACCACCCAGTCCATCGATACCCCTACCACTATTTGGTCACCTGCTGTACATGTCTTCAGATACCCGGTCACAGTTCAGGAAGTGGAGGACAAAGTGTGGCGATATTTTCAGGTGAGTGGTTCAGTCGTTAAGTTTAGACTTTTCGTTGACACCTTCCCTGTACAACAGACAGCTTCATGGTGCTGAGATTCCCTCCCCAACATTGTCCCTTTTACCAAGAAAGGTCGCCACATCTAACTTTGAAGATGGTTTAACTCAGGTGCACACATTCTGTAACACCGGCGAAGACATTGTCGCCAAACCTCCTTAGTAACATAGGTGGCAGGTGACGGTGGCAGGTGATGGTGGCAGGTGATGGTGGCATGTGACGGTGACTGTGGCTGTATTCTTGTCTCTGCTCACCGTGATCAGAGTCTCAAGTGCTAACAATAACACAACTATTTATTTTCATCTCAAAGTGGTATTTTAATTAAAATCGCGAAAATTAATTTGACATCAATTACGTATGAAGATGTCATAAATCGAATACATTCCACTCATTCTTAAAAAAATATTTTACGGTAGTGGTTTTAATTTGTGTCAGCACTCACTAAACGTCATGTTTTAAGTTGGCCAGTTGTTGTGTCAGCACTCACTAAACGTCATGTTTTAAGTTGGTCAGTATTTATGTCTGAAATGATATTTGAGTGGACTAATTATGGCAACATTAAAGATTGGCAGATCTGAGTGTGTCTGGAGCGCAATATTTTAAAATTTAAAAACAAAATTTCTTTATTAACTTTTAGTTACAGCTCCCCTATAACAACTTGCAATTTAGAACAAAGGCAGCACGTGCATTTTACATTCATGGACAGACACAAAGATGTAACTCAACTAAAGTATCAGTGACACAATACTGGGATTTGTGCACTTCTGAAACAATTAGCTTTATATGTGAGTGGTATATGTGAGTGGTATTTATGAGTGGTATATGTGAGTGGCACTCACCAACAAGTACGTTTCTTTACATATTTTATGTGCATTGCTATTTGATGGTTTCAAGATACATCAACGTTATGTTTAAACTGTAGTGGATTACTAAAGTAACATATAAGAGTATGATCACTAAGTAGGAGAGGCACTACAGAGAATTTAGCCGCCATTCCCCCTGGTAAATCTTGGCGAAAGAATTCTGTATATCAGCACCAACGATGTCCAATACACCAGCTACAGAGATCCCAACAGACCATCTTGTTCGTCTGACAGCCGGTCACTGTAGACTGTTAAACCACTGTCTTTCGCCTCAAAGTGAGCCACACACACGATTGTCCATGTGGCAATGGTATCTAGAACCAGAGCGTAACCTCCATCTTTGTCCAACCCACAAGGAACCACGGGCCTAAATCTGCTGGACTGAGGCCAAATCTAAGGGCTAGCAGGTATGATCTAATCTCCTTGAAAGATTCCAAGTTCATTCAGGTAAAGTAGATGCAGTATAATTAAAAGTATACGTTCTTCTGCCAGTGATGTATGATCTTTCTAAAAATGTACATGTCCTCTCAGAAACTATATGTCTTCTCCACTCAGAAAGGTAATGTCCCTTTCTCAGAAAGGTAATGTCCCATCTCATAAAGGTAATGCCCCATCTGAGAAAGGTAATGTCCATTTCTCAGAAAGGTAATGTCCCTTTCTCAGAAAGGTAATGTCCATTTCTCATAAGGTAATGTCCATTTCTCAGAAAGGTAATGTCCATTTTTCAGAAAGGTAATGTCCATTTCTCAGAAAGGTAATGTCCATTTCTCAGAAAGGTAATGTCCATTTTTCAGAAAGGTAATGTCCATTTCTCAGAATGGATACCTATTCGCGGACCCGTCCGTGTGGAGTCGTCACTTTGTACAACATTCATGGGGAATGGATGGTCGAGAGGTAAGACGTCGACCACTACACAAGAAAGCCTGTCGTTCGAATCCCACCACAGAAGGTGTCAATTTTTCACTTTGGATCCGTGGATTCTTCGTGGTTTTCTTCTTCCCGCCCCTGGGTAGTGAGACCGGTGTCTGGTCCTCTCAGATAGTAGCAAAAACAGGAAGTCTCGTGTGTTTTGACATTCTGCGCATGTTAAAGAACTGCTGCTTGTGAAAAATGATAGGGAAAATCTACCTAGAAAAGTCAAAATTCTCGATCATGGAGACATTTTTATTTCGTTCGCCAGCTTTTACCTCTGACGAATTCCCCAGAGACTGGGAACCGAATTGTGCGTGTTAATCCATTTTTCCTTGGCCGCCGTGTGCACAGGAATCCCTCGCCGCACAGGCAGATAACTCTGACTCCGGAAGTATTTTTTCCGTCGATGAGTAATTGACGTTTTAAGCCGGGCTTCGCTGCTGAGACTATGGGTGGTTGCCGCAGAGAGAAATCATAAATAAAAATACTAACCGGTGCAGTCGGATTTTGAACCCACAACACTCTGACTCGAGACCGGCGTCTTGCCTCGAGACCAACCATTCCCCCATAAAGAAATGAGGGTGTTTCCGAATTCGGAGAATATCTGCCAGTATAGCGTGGGACACCTGATCACACTGGTGCCAGTGTCAAAAATATGAAGAAAAAAAACGTGATATTCACGCAAAATTCAGTTTCTTGAGACTTGACTTTTAAGAAGAAGCTGATGACGCAAACAAAGAACAACAAAAGCTTTACTTCACAGTTATTAATGTTTACCTCATAGTTGTTAATGCTTACTTCACAGTTATTAATGTTTACTTCACAGTTATTAATGTTTACCTCATAGTTGTTAATGCTTACTTCACAGTTATTAATGTTTACTTCACAGTTATTAATGTTTACCTCATTGTTGTTAATGCTTACTTCACAGTTATTAATGTTTACCTCATAGTTGTTAGTGCTTACTTCACAGTTATTAATGTTTATGCTTACTTCACAGTTATTAATATTTACCTCATTGTTGTTAATGCTTACTTCACAGTTATTAATGTTTACTTTAATGTAGTGCCCGGTCTGCTACAGCAGTGATCAACGAAAACAAGCCCAGTACAGCTACAAGACAGTATTTTTGATTACTAGAATTTATTGATGTTGTTATGCTTCTGAACTAATGAAAGCAAAATTTTATATCTTCTCAACATTCCTGTATGGTGCAGAAACATGGACATTAGATAAGAAAACAAAACAGAAAATTGAAGCCTTTGTAAAGTGGCTTTATAGAAGAATAAGTTGAATTGGATTGAAAGAAAAGAAAACAAACGATGACGTCTTAAAATAACTAAAATTGAATAGAGAACTGCTAAACGCAATTCAAACAAAACAAATGATATTTTTGGGGCAATTAAAAACACAGCAACCTCTCCCTAACTATATTATCCGACGTGCAGCTATAGATATTTGTGCCTCACTGATTCTTGTCGTTGTCCCTGAAGAAGGCCAAAAGCCGAAACGTCAGTTTTTTGTTGTGTTCCTTTTTTTGTAAAGCTGTCACCAACCTTGGAGTGTATACCAAACCCCACTACTGGCTCCTTTTTACCAGCTTTACCGCAGCACTGCACTTAGTTGCCTGTTCCCTACTAAAAGCAATCTTGGAAGGGAAAATACAAGGTAAAGGAGGCAGGGGTAGAGCAATAATAACATGGACGAGTAACATCAAAAGATGGATAATTCAACCTATGACAACCTGCGCCATCAAAGCAAGAGACAGTGCGGAATGGCGCTCCATGGTAGCCAACCTTCAATGCGAGACGGCACACAATAATGATGACAAGACCTAAAATCAAATGATGAAAACTGGGACCCATAGAATTGTATAGCCCTGCCCTGTGCAGTGCCTCATTTACTAAACAGATCACAACCAGTTCACTTTCCCATATGAAAGTAGCTTCCTATCAAGATATCATGACCCAGGTGTACAACAGAAGTTTCTGCTACCAGAAGTTCAATGTACCATGGACCGTCACTAATTTAATGGACACCCACAAGCAACTTGACTGGGGGTATATGCAGGTAATGTACCACAATGTTTTAATTTGATGTCATGAAGTTCTGTGTTACAGTGAATGCATGACAAATTAACTAATGAAGCTCTTGCTATCATAATTACTAAGCAACAAATATATTATTAATTAATATTTTCCTTCTCTTCTTTTACAGTATCAATATTGTTGGATCGCTGGTGGTTGTGCTGAACGGCTATGACGTCATCAAGGAAGCCTTAGTGGTAAACGCTGACAAGTTCTCGGACAGGCCCCCCTACTTCGTTGATGAGGTCTATTTATAAATGTTCCTACTTGTTCGATGCTAATATTTTATTTGCTACAAGATATAGTTCTATTCTAGGGACAAATAATCATAAATGAACATTGTTCTGGAGGGACAACTCCAGAGACGATAGATCAGCGAATTATTTCAGGGGAAGAGGTTTGTTTACAGCACTCGGAAAAAAGTCAGAAATAATCAACAGCAGAAAAAAACAAAACAAAGAGCAATAAACAGCCCAAAGCAGGATCGAACTCGTACACCTCGACTTAGCGACCTTCCACGAGAAACAAACGCTAAAGTACATGGCCAACTAAGGTATCTAAAAGAAATTACCTTTTAGCTTAGTAGCTTAGTTGGCTGTGTCCTGTAGCCTTTGTTCATTCTTGTAGTTCCGTTCCCACAGTGACAATTCTTCTGTTTTTTTCCTGTGACTTTTAGTCAAAATTTGACACCGATAGCAGAGCGATTGAAATGTTTTATTACATACTTTACCAGATGTTACATTCCAGTTGTCTTTCTGCTCCGGTGGCTTGACATGGCCTTGACCTCGGTCGACTAGAAAGGAATCGATGTCACATGCCTCGCAAGTCGTAAGGGTCGACTACACAGTTTTGTGTCAAGGTTTTCGCCGAGCTCGTGCATCTGGACCTAAACCATTGTCAGTGCTTTCACTTATGTGTGGTGGGCGTTCTTCAAACTTGCATCTTTTTGTTGAGGCTCTCTGAGAACTATCAAGTTATCCGATGTAGACTCAAATAAACTAAACATTTTTGATCATTGCATTCCATATATTATGGCACAAATTGAGTCATTACGGAATAAATGACTACCTTATTAGATGTTACAAAAGTTTATATAGTAACTGCATAAGTGTCTTTTTTGCATAAAAAAAAATTCAAAATCTGCAATGTTTGGATTTGTATCGCCATCACAACCAGACACTATCCATAGGAGAGCCCACCCACTAACATCGGAAATAGGAGAAACTATAAACTAGACTACAATGGATTAATGGAATAGGAGACATCACGAGGAACACCAGGAGACAAGCTACACAGTAATGACTTAATGATTCCATTTTCCCTCGACGCTGAAAGGCAAAAGTGATAGAGTAGAATTGAAGACTACACAAACAGCCTGTTGTTTAACGACAGTGCAATACGATATGTTACCCAAATAGTAATATTAATACAACGGTAATAATATATTACCAAAAATGACAACAGGAAAAAAAAACAAAGAATAATACATGGTCCGAAGCAGAATCAAGCCGTAAGGAGTAAAGGTTCGATCCTACTTCGGGCCATGCATTATTCTTTTTTTTCTGTTGTTTATTTGATATTTTTTTCCGAGTGCTGTAAAACATACCTCTTCCTTCCTTGATCCACTGTTGGAACCCAGGAAGTGAAATAAAAACTGACCGGAAAATATGTTGGAGACTGTCTGGGACAAACGTCCTCTATTCTCCGGTCCTATCATTCATCTCATCAGACTTTATACATGAGAAAATGGCGTTCAGACATTTCTGTTTTTTTACATTTACTACCTGCATTTAGCGCTCCTACTTCTACTAGTGCTTCTATCAATATCTATAACTGCGACTTATCAAAGATGGCTTCTTGATATTTTTATCCCCTCGACGCTGAAAGGCAGATGAGGAAGGAAAGTAGAAGAAGAAGAAGATATTTTGAGACTATCTCTGGCTTGATGATAGTTTGAGACTACCTCTGGTTTGATGATAGTTTGAGACTATCTCTGGCTTGATGATAGTTTGAGACTATCTCTGGTTTGATGATAGTTTGAGACTATCTCTGGTTTGATGATAGTTTGAGACTATCTCTGGTTTGATGTAAGTTTGAGACTATCTCTGGCTTGATGATAGTTTGAGACTATCTCTGTTTTGATGATAGTTTGAGACTATCTCTGGTTTGATGTAAGTTTGAGACTATCTCTGGCTTGATGATAGTTTGAGACTATCTCTGGTTTGATGTAAGTTTGAGACTATCTCTGGCTTGATGATAGTTTGAGACTATCTCTGGTTTGATGTAAGTTTGAGACGATCTCTGGCTTGCTGGCAGCTTGAGATTATTTTGGTGATAGTTGGCTAGTTTACGACTATGTGTTGCTAATGCTCCCCATATCAGCTGCAATGTCTACAGTAGCAGGAGGTTGGTTTGCACTAATCAATGGACCAGACGCTAGGACCTAACTGCTGGAGGGGAACCAGCTAATAACTACCACATCCATACTCTTAGTCCAGGATGAAAATTGCAGCAGCCCACAACGCTTCTTGCCAACAAAATTAGAAGGTAAGAATGTTTTATAAAATAAGCATTAACATGTTCGTATATCTTTGCAGGTTACTCAAATGAAGAATACTGGAATTATTCTTTGTAATGGCGATAATTGGAGAGAGCAGAGACACGTGGGCTTGTCCATCATGAGATCATTTGGCATGGGGAAGAACCTTCTAGCCGAGAAGATACAGGAAGAAGTGGATTGCTACTTGAAGTACCTGGCCAATTTTCAGGGAAAACCCACCGACATTTTTTCTATTACTAATATTAGTGTGTCCAACATTATTTGCTCTATTTTGATTGGTCATCGATTTGAATACGATGATGAAGATTTTCAGAATTTAATGGCAAAATTGAGATCACTTGCTGCAGATCAAGAAAATGTCAGTCTGCTCATATTTATCTTCTGGCTTAGACACATCCCTGGGGATCTGTTTAGAGCAAAGCGAATAGTATCACATAGTATAGCTGTCCAAAGTCTGGTGGACAAGTTTATTCAAGAAAAGAAACGTCACTTAACTGATACCGATAACGTTTATAATTTCATCGACGCTTACAGCGTTGAAAGAGACAAGAAAATTAAAGCTGGTTTATCCACGTATCTTGATGATAAAAACTTGCTCAAACGATGTATGATTTGTTCATGGCTGGGTCTGAGACAACCAACACTACCATTTATTGGTGTATTCTGTTCATGATACACAATCCGGAAGTACAAGAAAAGCTGTATCAGGAGATTAAAGAAAATGTCGGAACAGACAGAGCCCCAACCATACAAGACAAGTCTCGGCTGAATTACGTGAACGCTGCCATAATGGAGACCCAACGTCTGGCCAGTATTGTTCCACAATCATTAGCACACATGTGCTTGCAGGAGACAACTCTAAGAGGCTACACACTACCCAAAGGAACATACATCCTCCCTAACTTGGACTCTGTCCTTCACGACAACGCGACGTGGGGAGATGATCCCATGAGTTTCAGGCCAGAGAGATTCGTTGACGTCAACGGCAAGCTGCAGACTCCAAAAGAGTTTATCCCCTTCGGTATTGGGCACCGTGTCTGTCTGGGAGAAGCCATGGCCAAGATGGAACTCTTCCTGTTTCTCTCTGCCATGTTCCAGAAATTCCGATTCCTTCCAGCAACCGAAGGTCGTGTTCCTCCCCTCAGTTATAACTGTGGTTTGATTGCCCATCCTCAAAGGTACCAAGTTAGATTGATGGAGAGAAAATAGAGATGCTTGTGATGTGATGCACACATTTACTGAACGCGTCTTCATGTAACAAATGAACATAGCACCCGCAATGGCTTCTTCTAACATTGCTTTGTGCCGCCTATGGACTCTGAACATAAACAGAGACCAGCAAATATTAGAGTAGCTGTGGTATCGATGTATCTTGTAAATGAATGTAATGCTCGTAATGATCATTCGATTTAAAGACTTTACCAGTAACAAAAAAGAGATAGAAAGGTTAGAAACAAAATGCTACAGAAACATCCTTAAGATACCTTGATTAATGAAAAAGCGCAAGGAAGACGTTAACAAATGTCAATAGTAACAATAACTGGCTTATAAACACCGTTCTACAGAAACAATTAATATACAACAACAACGTCAAAAGACACCACAGCGGGTTTGAAAGAACAATTATGGAAGGCATAGTTCCTGGGCGACACTTCAGGGGAAGACCAAGAAGAAGGTGGCTTCAAGAGATCAAAGAGACCTTGACCATGACAATAGAAGAAGTGGGAGATTTGGCTGGAGACAGAGATTCTTTCAGACTGGCTGTGGTGAATTCAACGTTCTGAACAGGACATTCGGCGTGATAATGCCCCTGTCAGTCTGATTCTTACATGGAAACATTATATATACAAGTGCCAGTAATGGTTGTTAACTTTAGACATGATATAATGAAGGACTGTTCTATAAACGTAGTACCAATATGACTTTTACAACCGATCCAACAATCAACCTTATATTTGAGACTGGTCAACACAGTGGGTGGTTGATCTACAGTTGGTACAGCATAAATCTTGACCTGTATACAAGCACAACAGATAATTGGTTTGTCCACCTGGAAGGCAGCATTGTGATGCCACACAAGGTGTGCGTAAAGCGATCAGAGAGGCGCAAGCTTAAGATAGAGGCAGTGTAAGGTTGAGTTATAACCTGACGGGAACTTGACAACAATATCAAACTGTGGATGCTTATAAGAGAGAGAAAGAGAGATTAAAGGAACACTGGTCGAGACACACTGGCACAATTAAACACTGGCACAAGTAAACATTGGCACAAGTAAACACACTGGCAGAAGTAAACATTGGCACAAGTAAACACACTGGCAGAAGTAAACATTGGCACAAGTAAACACACTGGCAGAAGTAAACATTGGCACAAGTAAACACACTGGCAGAAGTAAACATTGGCACAAGTAAACACACTGGCAGAAGTAAACATTGGCACAAGTAAACACACTGGCAGAAGTAAACACTGGCACAAGTAAACACACTGGCACAAGTAAACACACTGGCACAACAATACACCCACACAACGAGGTTTACTAATAGTGTAAAGAAAATGGATGCACAAATATTTATTGATGAGATGCAGTCAGAGGGTAGGCAAATGTTTAATAGCTACCATTTTTACTGTTTGTTGAGAAGATGTTAGCAGATGTTTAATAGTCACCATCCGAACTGGTTCTTATCAAAGTGTATATTATCGCCCTTTAGTGACTGCCAGTTATAACAGATTGAGTTGAAACTCGGCAATCTGCGATCACAATCAATCGTCATGGCAATCTGTTTTCGAAGTATTTGCGTTCTGTACTAAAGAAAACTAACATGAAAACAAATAACACCAGGGCTAAAACTAAGAATAGCAAAATGTTATATCTTCTCAATATTACTGTATGGCGCAGAAACATGGGCATTAGACAAGAAAAGAGAACAGAAAATTAAAGTCTTTGAAACGTGGATTTGTAGAACAATAGGAAGATTTGCATGGAAAGGAAAGAAAATAAATGGTGAAGTCATCATTCATTCATTAAGTGCCGCTTCCGCATCGAAGGTTGGCTACCATGGAGCACCATTCCACTCTGTCTCTTGCTTTCATGATGCAGATTGTCATAGGTTGACATGTCCATCTATTGATGTTATACGTCTGTGTTAGCCTTGGTCTGCATCTTTTACCTTTCATTTTCCCTTCCTAGATTACTTTTTCCTACCCCTTTTTAATACCCAAAATTTCATTTGTCGTATTTGAATTGTGTTTAGTAGTTCTCTTTTAATTTTTAGCTGTGTTAAGACCTCATCGTTTGTTTTCTTTTCTCTTGTTCAAAGTAGGTGCTATATATATTATCAGCCTGTTTTCTTCACAAAATTGTATTAATCTTTTTTTCCTCTTTCATTTCATTTTCCTAAACCATGATTTCTTATGATGGTATTAAATCAACCCTTTCCTACTTTAGCATTCATGTCACCCATTATAATCAAGATGTCCGAAGATGTCACTTGCTTCATAACTTTATTTAGATCTTCGTAGTATGCCTCTAGATGTTCATCGAAGTCTTAAAACAATTAAAAATTAAAAGGGAAATACTAAACACAATGAAAACAAGACAAATTAAACTTTTGGAGCATGTTAAATCCACAAAATAGTACTAAACAAATCTTGGAGGTGAAAATACAAAGTAAAAAAGAGACAGAGGCAGACCAAGACTAGGATGAACGAGTTACATCAAAAGATGGACAAGTCAGCCTATGACAACCTGCGCCATCAAAGCAAGAGACAGAGTGGAATGGCGCTCCATGGTAGCACACCTTTAATGCGGACACGACACTCAATGATGATAATGATGAATAAAGGAAACATAAAACAATCATATCTATGTATGAAGAGCAGAACAAACAACAAAACAAGTATAACGAAAGCCACATTGCTATTATTGTTAATACCTGTATATATCTACTTTATAAGCTACACTTACTTGAGTGTCGATGTAAAACTATTTGTCACTTTATTTCTATTCCACTAACTGTTCATACTCGGTACAACATTGTTAATTTATCTTACTTTAATTTAGGGAGCCGCGATAGCTCAGTGGTTAGTGAATTGGACTACAAAGGACAAGAGGTAGGGTTCGATCCCAATCGACAGCTTCCAGGTTCACCCAGCCTTAAATGGGTACCATATTTTTATGGGAAAGGTAAAGCGGCACGGGCGTAATACCGACCACATTACCCAAAAAAATCATATGCTGAATGTCTGTAAAATTTATGGTCACTAACACCATATACCCTATACGCCACTTGGCGTGACGGGGGCTCTTTACTTTTTTTTTTTATTTACTTTTCTAAAAAAAAAATGATAGTGTCATCAATTGTATGGCTTTAAGAAGATAATAAAAATAAAAGAGAAATTGGAATCTCATTTTGTTGTTAACTTCTTGAATGTCAAGTCTAGGAACCATCTAGTACATACTTGCTGTTTGAGACGGAGTCTTGTGAGGAATTCGTGCGAGTGAGTCGCTTATTTGAAGTGATTTAAGCGTTTGCTCTCACAAGGTACTAAACACTGCCATTGTCGATGCGTTGCACTTCAAGGGACGGAATAAAAGTGTAAGTTATGTTGTTGTGACGTCATCTGGAACACGATGCTTCTCAGGTTGGTGATTTCACACGTACGAGACATACTGTCGCATACACAATCATAACAGTGAAGCAAAGCAACGCCAATTTGAGGAACTAACGGCTACACCTTTGGAGATGGATAGTCCGGAGTTCTTCCTCGCTGTTATTGCCTTACTCAGTTGAGTGAGGCGTGTTTCATTCTTTTTAAAAACATTATAAAAGTATGAGTAAAAATTATAATATAGAAAAATAGACTTAGCTGGTAGAATCCATCCGCTCACAATGATGGAAGGCTATCAAATGCCAAATGGACAGTCACGTGGTTAGACCAGAGGTCAGACCTGTAGTAAGCAATCAAGCGTGACACAGGTCAAGATTTGGGCTAGTCATAGGTGTGGTGTAATGCAGGACAGATATTGAGAAGAAATAAAGAGGAGTGTTAAAGCGAGCGTTCCAGCGAGACATACCGCAGACAACGTAGCGATTAGTGAGATGTGATAAAGGATAATCAAGATTTGTAGTACAGACACGGAAAATTGCCTGAGGTGACCAAGACCAAAGCAAGGGAGAGAAAAACGGTGACACAGGTAAAGACTCGGGATTTCTGAGGCTGTGAATGTCGTCACCCCAAAAAGTTACATTTACATGGGAAGATATGGTCAACCCCATACTCAAGTCACATATATGTGGGTAGGGAACCTTTGATTGTGTTTTATTTACACGTATAATCACAAATATAACAATGTACATTGAGCACACGGACCAAAGAAATGAGGCTGTAAGAATGAGGATGCGGGGGTCGCATTGTGTCCTCACCATTCGAATTGTGTAAGGATGTAGAGCTGGGAGAAGATCTCACAATCACAACCGATACCATTTGCACGACACTTAAAAGGTCACACAACACTGCTCCTGGTCAAGATGGTGTTCGGTACGATGACATAGGCGACTTAGCTGACGATGACTTGAAGGACCTGGTCAAAGAGTTTAATGCCAACATTCGGAATGGCCTGATTAAAGAAGAGTGGTTACATAGCTACTTACTACCGCTACCGAAGCCAAACAAGGACCATTCTCAGATCAGTGCCTACAGAATCATCACGATGCACAACACTGCGGGCAAGCTGCTGGAGAAAATAGTTGCCCGTGTCCTCACCTGTCACCTTGAACAGAAACGTGCATTCCCACCCACACTTGGAGGTTATAGATATAGCAAAGAGACATTCTTTCAATGCAGCAGTCTTCGCCTATGACGTCTTCGAAGGCTTCCACAGACGAGAGGAGACATGTGCTGCTGCTATAGATCTGGAGGATACATACAACAGGGTAACATTTGAATACCTCATGCACATGCTCCTCAAACTGGTGGTGCACCCCTTCCTCATTAGATGGGTCGCTGCTGCACTGTTTCAGATGAAGGTGATACTCAGATGAGGAGGTTGGTCTTCCGAGCCAACATTCATTTGTCCAGAGCTGCCACAAGGCTCACCATTGTCACAAGTTCTATTTAACGTGTACACAATAACGATCACGGAACAACAGCTGAATTGGAGGGGAAGAACTATGACTTTTGCTGGTGATATTCTGGTATATCGACAGGGAAGAGACAGATGGGAAATCGCCTTCGCAAATGCAAGACGACTCAAACTGACAGGATGGAGAAAATACAGAATGAAGCCATGCGCATTATCTTGGGGTGTACGAAGGACACTCCCTGTGTAGAAATGAGGTATCTTCTTGACTTTCCAATCATGGATGACAGAATCAAGATCTGGAGAGCACGAGCATACCTGAAGATTAGTGCAGATAAAGAGCATCCATTGCACCACGAGCTCAACACAGGGAAAGGTGTCAGGCTAAAAAGAGGCAAATCATGGGTGGACCGAGCAGAAGATGTCATCAAACAAGTCTCTGGGCTTACCAATATCAACGTTGGCGAGGAGTAGATACCTAGTGCCTACGTCATTCAAGGGGACATTCTCGTGTATTGTCACACTCGACAGGAAAAGTAGGGAACAGAACTAAGTCGTGGTCATTGCGGAGGTCAACGGTCTCATCTGCGATAACACCGATGAGAAAGATGCAGTCATCTATATAGACGGATCTGTAAGACGACACCAAAAAAGTGCATGAGCATTTACAGCACGCTCGGCAGGCAAAGTAGTCAAAGAAGACAGTGGAGCATACGTCATGGCCACGAGTAGCATGACGATGGAGGTGATGGCAGTGAACAGGGCATTCAACTTGTTAGTGTCTCTAGACTACATCGATGCCTGAATACTGAGTGATTCGATGAGCTTGATAAAAAAAAGTGGAGGCGGGCTCTGTACACATGCAATAGTTAGAGTCATTGCAGAAGTAAAAAATACGTAAGGTCACCTTTGTCTATGTTCCTGGACATTCGGGAGTAAGGGGAAATGAAAGAGCGGACAGGTTGGCTAGCTGCGCTGTCGATGAGGACGGTCAACCAAATGGATCGGGCGGGCATCATCAATGCCCTTCGAGATGTGGGAAGAGCACAGGACTTCGACAAACACAGATCCACGTACTTCTTCGGATGATGGAAATGGGAGTTAAGATGGGCACGGCCAGAAATGAGAAACTTAGTGGGCGTGTAAGAAGACTTATCAACCAACATAGAACTGGAGTCGTCAGTCGCTGGACACTGCGGGACTTGCTGAGGATGGGATCTGAGCACCTATGGACATGTTTGGAGTGCAATGATGATGACCTGCAAATAACTCAATAACTCAATAACAACACTGTGTATTCACTGTCACCATGAACTTGAGTAAACGACATATCAACAAAAGCTAACATTAACTTCAATGACTAAATCTAACGATTGTATTCATAAATATTAACAACTTTAATAACAAATATCAACATCAGTTTTATTAACAATTTTAACTTGTTGTACGTTAAAGCTACTAACAAATTTAGTCCTAATTACAGCTCTTCTTTACTTCCTCATTTACTTTTCAGCGTCGAGGGATGATACAATTTGAGGTCTCCTGCTCTTACGTTGGTCCCCTCTGGTGCTGTTATGTTTCCTAGTGTTTCTAACATATCATCTATCCATCATTTCTTATGGTCGGCCATTTGGTCTGGTGTTCTCGCAACATTTACTGAAGACTGTGTTTTGTGTTTTGATATTTTTGCCTTGTCGAGAGGCGGAACCATTTTATCTGTTGTTTATTTATATATTATATGGCAGGGGTTAATCTTAGCTTGTTCTCAGTTATTGAGATCTTTTGTTATCTCTCATGCTGTTTCCTGTCATTTGTCTAACACATTTCATCTCGGTAGTTGTTGTTTTCTTATTGTTCTTGTGTCTAGTGTCCAGGTTTGGCATTGGTATCACAACGTTGGAATGACGATTTTATTGCAGAGTACCCATTTAACCTCTCTAGAGTTATTTTCTTGTTCGACAATAGCGGTGATAGCTCTCCAATGATTTGACAAGCTTCGTTGCATCTTGAGTCTATTTCTGCTGTTTGTGAATTGCCGTTTGTCCTAGATAAATTCATTTCACTTATTTTAATTGTCTAAGTCCATCGTTATGTTGATATTCTGGTTCTCTTTTGTGATATTCAATACTTCTCTGTTGTTGATGTTGATTTTCATTTTGTATTGAGCGCATGTGCTGTAAGGTCTACTCATGTGTTCTTGTAGGTCTTCTATTTTTTCATGTATTCCAAGTTATCACCTACAATTTTAATATAAAAAAAAACCTGAGAATATTAATCTCAACAATAACTTTAAAAACAACATCAATAACGCTCATCGTCTACTTATTCCTCTACTTCATCTTCTACCCTTTACCCTGTGAAGCATGTCTTTAATACACACTTTCCAAGCTGTTCTAAATTCTTGCCATTCTTTTAAGATTATTCCATGTCTTTCTTATCATCTCTGCTTCCATCTGTCTTTTCCAAGAACTATTTTGGTCTTCCTCTCTGTCTTTTTTCATCGGGGATTCGAAAAAAGGGCCTGCCACATAATACTCTTAGTGGGCATCTGCAGTGTGTGTACTATCCAGCGCCATCTTCTTCGCTTTATCTCTTTATCAACTGGTATTTGACTTGTATTTTTACATAATTATAATAATAAAATATTACCACTCTCAACAATATAAGTTTAAACAAACAGCAACCTTAGTCACATGTGTCAACACAAACATACAATCACCACTACTACTAGCAACATTGTTGACATACAGAAACATACAATCACCACTTCTACTAGCAACATTGTTGACATACAGAAACATACAATCACCACTACTACTAGCAACATTGTTGACATATAGAAACACCTCAACAACAAGCAGTCTATATAAGCTATGACCTTCCCTGCTGTATCCATTACCAGTGTTATCACCACCCTCCATCAAGCACACGTGACATGTCATAAAGCTGTACCCCAACTCGTATCACAACTACAACATTACAAATCTGTCGCAATAACTTGATGTTGTAACAAGACAGTAAAGGGAACATAAAACGTGACAGTTGTGCACACTATTCATTGTGCAGACCAACTCTCGTGAAACATTCACAACGAACGTGTTCTCAAGAAACACTATTTTTCCTCTATCTTTTTTTCCGCCTTTTATTTTTTATTTTTGGTATTATCTTTCTTTTGATATTTAGTACGCTCTTCAGTTCTTTCGTATTTTCTTGTTTTATTTTATAAATTATTCAGTACGGAAATTTTAAAAAGGAAAAACTACTAAAGTAACAGCTTTACGTAGGTAAGAAACAAAATAAAAGTAGAACGACGTTTCGGCCAAGTAGCCCTTCAGCTGGGCAATAAACAACACAAAAATATATAAGCATATGCACATAAATCTAACTAAATGGCGATAAAATGCTAGACTAGCAACAAAGAAAAATAAGCCACGTCCCTGTGGTCCGGAGCTTGGTCCAGGCGTCGACTGGATTGTCATTGGCCGCGGACACAGCTGTAAAAGGGAAGGGTTCTAAAAATATGTGGAGGTGGGTACAAGATCCCATACTCTACTATTACTAGAAACGTTTATATGAGTTGATTTCCAATACGCTTATTTTTGTTATTACGTACCAAAGCGAATATATAAATCTGTTCATGTCTGCATCTATTGCTGTTCACACAGAACTGATGTGTCCATGCGTACGTTGTAGGGGGGGGGGGGGGAGTTATTTACTTATTATTTGTGACGCGCAGGGCAGAGCAGGCGTCACATGGTAGCGTGATTGTCAGTGTCAGCTGATGATGTGTGTTCTACTCGCACGCTGTGTCGATATATATCGATCGCTACTTTGTTTACTTTACTGGCGGCCTTCACCCAACCGGTCAGTCTCTTGCGTACTTGACCTCTGCTGGAATGTGCTGATCTAGCTGTTTACAATCGAGCCAACACGCCTTCGTGCCCTCCACCCCTCCGGCTATCGTCTCATCCCTGACCTTGTCTGATCACTGTCGTACTTCTGGTTCGTTGTCAAGATGACTGTTTCACGTTGTGGTTCCGCGACAACTAGATTGTTGTTATAATTCGTCCCCGAGGGTTGACACTAGGCCAGATAATTATAACTGTTTAATATATAACAACGCGTTGAGTGTAAGAGTTAGTTCCGACTTTTAATTCTGTCACATCAGACTCTTGTTACACACTGGATATGGCAGTTTACACACTTAGAGTGCACTCTACAAGTACTTCATTCTATCGCCTTAACACTTGTCCCTGGGCTCCACCCGCATTCATACTCGCATCTAAACTACATGTGGGCCGTCACCATTAACGGCCCGCCCTAAAGTTACTTCTACCGGCCTGGCTATCTCTTGGTACTCGTTACTGACTGTCTCTTAATAGTGTTACTTACTAATGTTTCCGCCTACTGTTCTTCACTGGTCTCTGCATCTCCTAACTCTTGCGTGTTCTTTGCTGGCTAAAACGCTATTATCATTGCTTGTTGTTAGACTTTGGATCGTCACTCCCTGCCAACTCAGTCTCTTCCAATGTTCGGCCTCTCAATCCTCTATCCAAGTGCTTCTTAAAACTCCTTCACTATTAGTCTAACTCACGTTCTAATCTAAAATACTAAGCTAAGGTTAGCCCCCCCCCCCACCCCCTTATGGGCCGACCACATGGTCGCCCGGCTCCTAAAGGGCGTGCGGTTTCATCCAGCCTTAAATGGGTACCGGATTTTTTTCTGGGATAGTAAAGCGGTATCGGCGTAATACCGACCACATTACCCAAAAAATCATGTGCCGAAAGTTTTTAAAACTTATGGTAACTAACAGCATATTCCTCTTCACTTGGCGTGACGTGGCTCTTTCCTTTTTTACTTTTTTTTTACATCAACTACATATACTACACACACTACATATACTACACCCACTACATATACTACACCCACTACATATACTACACCCACTACATATACTACACCCACTACATATACTACACCCACTACATAGACTACACCCACTATATAAAATGCATATACTACACCCACTACATATACTACACCCACTACATATACTACACTCACTACATATACTACACCCACTACATATACTACACCCACTACATATACTACACCCACTACATATACTACACCCACTACATATACTACACCCACTACATATACTACACCCACAACATATACTACACCCACTACATATACTACACCCACTACATATACTACACCCACTACATATACTACACCCACTATATAAACTGCATATACTACACCCACTACATATACTACACCCACTACATATACTACACTCACTACATATACTACACTCACTACATATTCTACATGTACTACATTTACTGAACCTACTACATATACTACATATACTACATATACTACATATACTACACCCACTACATATACTACATATAATAAACCCACTACATATACTACACCCACTACATATACTACACTCACTACATATTCTACATGTACTGCATATACTAAACCTACTACATATACTACATATGCTACACCCACTACATATACTACACCCAATACATATACTACACCCACTACATATACTACACCCACTACATATACTACACCCACTACAAATACTGCATATAATAAACCCACTACATATACTAAACCCACTACATATACTACATATAATAAACCCACTACATATACTACATATAATAAACCCACTACATATACTACATATAATAAACCCACTACATATACTACATATAATAAACCCACTACATATACTACACCCACTACATATACTACACCCACTACATATACTACATATAATAAACCCACTACATATACTACACCCACTACATATAATACATATAATAAACCCACTATATATACTACACCCACTACATATACTACACCCACTACATATACTACACCCACTAAATATACTACACCCACTACATATACTACACCCACTACATATACTACATATAATAAACCCACTATATATACTACACCCACTACATATACTACATATAATAAACCCACTACATATACAACACCCACTACATATAATAAACCCACTACATATACTACACCCACTACATATACTACATATAATAAACCCACTACACATACTACACCAACTACATATACTACATATAATAAACCCACTACATATACTGCACCCACAGAAAACTAAATCAATGTTCACCTGCAGAACAAAAACCAACCCAGAATCATCAGCAACACAAATTTGAAATTGTAACAAACTGTAGGTATCTGAGATCTGTGGTAATTAACAACTGAATACCAACACAACAAAAAAATAATAACTACTGAGGATTTTATAGCTGAGAGTCATGGGCAATCTCGCAAATAACAATGGGTTCATTTAGAAACAAAAATTAGTACAGAAAAGTTCTTCAGATACATTGGAAAATGATAAAGAGCAATGGAGACATAAATAAAAAAAAAACTTAAACATTGGAAAGCGTTTGTTTACCTAGAACTTGAGGCAAGCTGTGGTCGATCGTTAGTGGCCACAGCAAGGCGCTGTTTTATTAAATGGCTTCTGCTAGGGCGGACTGACTCAATATATGAATGTAAATGTGGCAGACGAATGAACTAGGTGCAGTTATGTTCTGTTTTCATATATTTGGCATATTGCTATAATCATAGTTATGTGCTAATTGCAACAGTTCCACAAAAGTACAAGCTGAGTTTACAATTTATGAACAATCTTTGAGCAATCTTTGTTAATTTGTGAATAGAGAAGCCAATCACAGTAATATAGTGTATTGCTTTTCTCACATAAATGATTTATTAATTAAATGTGAAATAAATATAGAGACCAACGGAGTGTCCGTGGAGTGTTAAACATGAACAAGTAATAAACATGAGAAAACACGCATTGAGAAAAATATTAGTAAACGCACTGCACAGAGAATACATATATTGGTTACATACAAGCTTGGGTCAGATTATGAATCTAATGCCAATTAAAAAGACCGCAACGATTGTGTTCATCGATACATCCTGTGAGACATTGATTTGACGCAATGCCACGAGTTGATGCGGTCAGGGTGCCCTTTGACTTATTGATGTGGCGGGTTGTAATGGCTTTCTTGACATTACCGGCTCTTACTGGAGAAGTTGGAGTTCGTCTATCCCAGGCTATGCTGGGAAACTACTAGTCCAGCCCAGAGGTACTGCAATACTGGGTCTTCTATATCAGTAACAGCCACCACTACAGGGAACACGGCGATTCTGGCTTCTGTTAGCCAGTCTGTTTTGACGCAGACTGTTTCCGGGGGAGATCATGAGGAGGTAGAACTGCTAGGTCTTGGTCAGCTGATGGTGCGCCAACCCTGCTATTGCTACCGCAGGTCGCAGGCGTTTATGCTTTTCATCCCCCACCCCCTTCATGAGACATAAAATCAATCTGTCACAAAGATTTGAAATTTGTCATATTTCAAATCAGTGATGCCGTAAATTAAAAAAAAAGATACCTGGCATTAGAAATAAAAGTATATATAAACTGTGTGTGTGTATTGCTTACCGGCTACAAAGAAAACTGTTAGATTAACATGCACTCAAGGAAGTAAATAGAGGACACTGCTAAAATCATCATCAAGTACCGGGCCTGCTGGCGTAGGTGATTATGTCTCTCCACAACTTTCCATCTCGGCAGCTATTTATCATTTCTGTTATTGACCTTCTGCCAAGCCATTCACTTAAGCTGTCTGTTATTTTTTATCTTTGCTTTCCTCTATCTCTTCGTCCCTCAATTTTCCCAGTTGTTACAATATATTCCATTTGTTCTCTTCTCACATGGCCAAAAAATTATGATTGTTTTTTCCTAATATTGGAAATTAGCTCTCTTTTTGCTTTCACCTCTCTCAAAACATTTTCATTACTCTTCTTAGCTGTCCATGGTACTCTCAATATTCTTCTGTAAAACCACATTTCTACAGACTTCAGTGACTTTCTTGGCTGTTGTCCTAATGTCCATGATTCGTATCCATATGTTAAGACTGGCTCTACGTAATAGTTAAGAACTCTTTTTCTTGTTTCTATTTACAAAAATGAATTGCATAGTATCTTCCTCATTTTTTGGAAAGCTGCTTTTGCCTGATCCATTCTGCATCTCACCTCTTTTGTACATCTTCCGTCTGAGGTTAACAAAGTTCCCAAATATTTAAATTCGTTTACCTGTTTTAATATTGTTCCACTTGTCTTTATTTTTCACTGAGGTGATGTCTTTTTCTTTGTTGTTACAATTACTTCTGTCTTTTTACTATTAAGGCTAAGTCCTTTTTTTTTTGCTTTCATTCACTATAATGTCCAACATTTCTTGTAACTCATTTTCACTCTTAGTGATTAATACTGTATCATCAGCATATCTTAGATTATTTATATTATGACCTCCAATTGTTATTCCAGGCATGCCCCTTATGGATCTTAAAATAATCTCACTATAAATATTAAACAAATCTGGTGACAGCACACAACCTTGTCTAACACCCTCTTTTATTTGTTGAAACATTCCCAATTGGTTTCCAGTTCTTATGGCCGCTATTTGTTGCCAGTACATGTTCTTTATTATTCTTAGATTTTTGCTGTCTACGTTTATGCTTTCTAAAATGTTGATTATTTCTTGTTGCTTTACTTTGTCGACTGCCTTGGTGTAATCTATGAAACATAGGTATAGATCTGTTTTCACCTCTATGGCTCTTTCTACTAAAGATCGTATGATATAACTCTCATTGCTTGTTCCTTTATCTCTAACAAAACCACACTGTTCATCGCTAATTTCTGGACTGATTTTGTTTCGCACTCTTCGCATGATGATTCTTAGTAATATCTTAGTCATGTGACTCATAAGGCTTTTTGTGCGATGATCATCGCATTCAATCGCACCCGATTTCTTTGGTAGGGCTATGAATATTGATTTGAGCATGTCGTCTGGTATATGTCCGCTGTTGTAGATATCATTCAATATTTTTGTTATTATTCTATCCCAAAATCACCCATGGCTTCAATCTCTTCTTTAATTATATTATCTGGTCCAGGAGCTTTGCCTTCTTTCATATTGCGCAAGGCGTTTTCCACTGTCCTCTTAGTATTTCTGGTCCTTCTCCATTATTCTTAATATTTACTTGCGCTCGTTCATCATTATAAAGATCTTTAATGCATTCTGTCCATCGTTCCCTTATGTTTTCTTGATTAATTAACAGTTCTCCTTCCTTTGATCTTCATCCAGTTTTTTATTGCATTTTTCTTCCTGTTAATTCCTCAATACGTGTATATATAGCTTTAGCATCTCCTTTTTGTTGCATTTCAATCTCTTCCTAAAATAGGTCGCAAAAATAATGTTCAAATAGAATTTTGCATAGATGGGTGCATGTGGTCATGAAATAATTTGTTTGAAATGAAGAAGAGAGACATGAGACCCCATTGGCACATATCATATCAAAGATTAAGGCAAAGCGCCTGACACAGAGTTCGAAGATGGCACAGCTAATGGTTTGCTCCAGGAACCAGAACCATCCAGACGCTACTTTATTTTTTTGCGGTGCTTCTAGTACCTGAATAACCAATCTACATTTGATGAAACGAATAGGGATTAAGGAAGGAAGGCAACCCAGTATTCAAAACTATCGTGCTGAAGTCGCATATGTTGATCCCAAAAGAGCAAATAAACCACACCAATGTTCGTTCTTAATTCTTCTTCTTCTTCTTTCCTTCCTCATTTGCCTTCCAGTGTGAGGGGAGATAAAAATTGCGATCTTTTGCTCTTCTGTTTGTCTCTGCTGTTGTTATGTTTCCTAGTGCTTCTAATATTCCATCGATCCATCTTTTTCGTGATCGACCCTTGGGTCTGGTATTCCCACAACGTTTATGGAAGACTTGTGTTGTGTGTTGATCTTTCTGCCTTGTCACGTGACCAAACCATTTTATCTGTTGTTTCTTTATATATTTTATGGCGGAGGCTATTCCTAGCTTTTTTCTCAGTTCTTCATTTCTGATCTTATCTCTCAGACTGTTTCCGGTCATTCGTCTGACACATTTAATCTCAGTAGAGGTTATTTTCTTATTGTTCTTGCATCTAGGGTCCAGGTCTGTCATTGGTAGCACAATGTTGGGATGAAGATTGTATTGTATAGTGCTCGTTTTGCCTCTAGAGTAATTATTCATTATTCATTTATCTTCATTATACCGGTTGACGTAAGCGATCATGTCCTTCCACAAACTTCTATCCACAGTGCATCGTATCAATTCTGTTGTTGAATGTTTTCTATGCCACGACACCCAACCATGGTGTCAATGTTCATCAACGTACACTTAACGTCCTTTTAAGGGCGGATGATGAAGAGAACTATCCATTGCTGTAGTAGTCATCCGGTGAAAACCAGAAAGAAAGAAGGAAAGAAAGAAAGAAAGAGAAGAAAAAATAAAGAATGAAAGAAAGAAAGAAAGAACGAAAGAATGAAAGAAAGAAAGAAAGAAAGAAAAAAAGAAAGAAAGAAAGAAGGAAAACATAAAGAAGGAAAGAAAGAAAGAAGGTTTTAAAAAATGTTCTTCCCACTTATTACAAGGTTAGCTAATTGAACTGACATGATGAATGTATTCCTGAATTGAAAGCAAGAGACCGGGAGTCCTGAAAGAGAAGCTCATGTTAGTGCCCTGGGGCTTACACATTTTATAAATGTAATTTTAAAATACATTCTTCTCTCTTTGTTGATATTTTGGGTGTTTCTGTCTTGTCATGATGTCACAACATTGAATACGATTCTTCCAATTCTACTACAGTTTACCAGCAACAGTCTTCTTAGTTCTTCATTTCTAAACATTTTTCTCAAACTCTCTCACAACCTCCACCAGGACACACTTTTTTCT
Organism: Megaustenia siamemsis; assembly: GCA_032433765.1. Lineage (NCBI taxonomy): Eukaryota > Metazoa > Mollusca > Gastropoda > Stylommatophora > Ariophantidae > Megaustenia > Megaustenia siamemsis. The sequence goes on from JAVIAB010000124.1 coordinate 10,191,832, forward strand.
GTGGTATATATATATGTGTGTGTTGAAAAACAGGATATATATGTATGTGTATGTGTGTGTGTGTGTGTGTGTTGAAAAACAAGATATATATGTATGTGTGTGTGTGTGTTGAAAAACAAGATATATATGTGTATGTGTGTGTGTTGAAAAACAAGATATATATGTGTGTACGTGTGTGTTGAAAAACAAGATATATATGTATGTGTGTGTGTGTTGAAAAACAAGATATATATGTATGTGTGTATGTGTGTGTTGAAAAACAAGATATATATGTATGTGTGTATGTTGAAAAACAAGATATATATGTATGTGTATGTGTGTGTGTTGAAAAACAAGATATATATGTATGTGTGTGTGTTGAAAAACAAGATATATATGAATGTGTGTGTGTGTGTTGAAAAACAAGATATATATGTGTTTGTGTGTTTAAAAACAAGATATATATGTGTGTGTGTTTGTGTTGAAAAACAAGATATATATATATATATATATATATATATATATGTTTGTGTTGAAAAACAAGATATATATATATATATATATATATAGAAAGAGAGAGAGAGAGAGAGAGAAAGAGAGAGAAAGAGAGAGAGAGAGAGAGTAAGAGAGATATTATCTTTAAACAGAGGACTTAGGGAATACAATTATGTGGTCCATTTCTCACACGCTAAATAAGTTGTGTGATTATGTAAACATCGTTTACCAAAGAATGTGTGAATATTTAAATACGGTAAGCACGTCCTTGACAAGTAAACATGTTTGATTAAAACTGTTTTGTGTGACACGAATAACCTTGGTTTCTCAGATGGACGTCCCAACAGCAAAAGTGCAACCAGTGGGGTTGAGTCAAGCGTGCAACCAGTGGAGTTGTGTAAAGTGCGCGAAGCCTGGCCAGATTTCGTTAAAGCAGTGGTCGTCAAACTGTGCTCCGAGGAGCCCAGGTGCTCAGCAAACGCCTGCTATTGGTTCTGCGGACATGATTATCATCATCATATAGTGCCATGCCGGGCGTAGTTGATGTTCCCCCACAAACCTCTACCTACAGTACAACTCACCAACTTCGCCACTGTTCTACCACAATGTTAAGCTCTCCAATATTATTTCTTCATGTCGCCCGAGATCTCTCTTCCCTCTTTTAATTGGAGCTTTGCAAAACAAGAATGCTCAGAAGTAGACAAGAAGGCTTCTAGTTTTAACTCCTTTAGCGACTACCTGCTTATGTGAGACCACGTTTTCATATTGACAGCCATCAAAACCAAATACAGATCACATTTGAACGCTGAGAGAGAGATTAGAATAGCAATGTCCAAACTTGTGCCCAGATTTGAAGATCTAATGAGGATGACACAAGCTCATTCCTCTCATTGACTTTGTTTACAGGATAAGAAATATCACAATCTAAGTTCATTCTGTTGTTTTTCTATTTCAATTAAAAAAAAAAATTTAAATGTAACCAACATCTCAAAAACAGTATGTGGAAAGAAGCTAATGACAAAAGAAAGGGAAAAGAGCACCCAATGGTGGAACAAGGCTATTGACAAAAGAAGGGAAAGAGAGCACGCTGTGGTGGAACGAAGCAACCAGAGAAGCAATTAAAGAAAAGAAGAAACTGTTGAAAAATTGGAGGGAGAATAAGAACCATGAAAAATATGTCTTAGATCAAAAAAGAGTTCAAAAAGTCATGAATGTCGCCAAAAATAAACCGAACATAAATATAGAAGGCAGCCAACTAACACAAGTAGATGAATTCAAATACCTAGGAAGTTACAAACAGCAGAGATGGGCTCATGAAGCATCAAAGCTTATCAAATCATTGGACAGCTATCACCACTATTGTCCAAGAAGAAAATAACTCTAGAGGCAAGATGGGCACTCTACAATACAATCTTCATCCCAACGTTGTGATACCAATGCCAGACCTGGACCCTAGATGCAAGAACAATCAGAAAAATAACCCTTACAGAGATGAAATGTGTGAGACGAATGACAGGAAACAGTCTGAGAGATAAGATCAGAAATGAAGAACTGAGAAAAAAGCTAGGAATAGCCCCCGTCATAGAATATATAAAGAAACAATAGATAACATGGTTTGATCATGTTATAAATCAGAGTAATCAAAACACAACACAACTATCCCTCAATAAACGTTGCGAGAACACCAGACCCAAGGGCCAACCACGAAAAATATTGATCGACAGAATATTAGAAGCACTAGGAAGCATAACAGCAGCAGAGGCGAACAGAAGAGCAAAAGACCGCAAATTACATCTTTCCTCGAAGCTGAAATGCAAATGAGGAAGGCAAGAAGAGGAATAATTACAAAAGTGACACTGATCTATTTAATTTATACCCAAAAAGTTAGTTTATTTACACCCACTATCAATATAACATGTCAAATGCGCCGTTAAATGATATTAAAATATAGTTACTGTTTATTTTTTTTAACATTGTTGATATAAAGGGCAGCCGCGGTGTTTTATGGTTAAATGCCAGGGGTCAGTTGATCTGACAGAGCAGCAACAGACGCATGGTCATAGAAGTAACTGAGGCATAATCAGAGCAGCAACAGAGGCATGGTCAGAGCAGCAACAGAGGCATGGTCAGAGCAGCAACAGAGGCATGGTCAGAGCAGCAACAGAGGCATGGTCATAGAAGTAACTGAGGCATAATCAGAGCAGCAACAGAGGCATGGTCAGAGCAGCAACAGAGGCATGGTCAGAGCAGCAACAGAGGCATGGTCAGAGCAGTAACAGAGGCATGGTCAGAGTAGCAACAGAGGCATGGTCAGAGCAGCAACAGAGGCATGGTCAGAGCAGCAACAGAGGCATGGTCAGAGCAGCAACAGAGGCATGGTCAGAGCAGTAACAGAGACATAATCAGAGCAGTAACAGAGGCATAATCAAAGCAGCAACAGAGGCATGGTCAGAGCAGTAACAGAGACATAATCAGAGCAGCAACAGAGGCATAATCAAAGCAGCAACAGAGGCATGGTCAGAGCAGTAACAGAGACATAATCAGAGCAGTAACAGAGGCATAATCGGAGCAGCAACAGAGGCATAATCAGAGCAGTAACAGAGGCATAATCGGAGCAGCAACAGAGGCATGGTCAGAGCAGTAACAGAGGCATAATCAAAGCAGCAACAGAGGCATGGTCAGAGCAGTAACAGAGACATAATCAGAGCAGCAACAGAGGCATAATCAGAGCAGCAACAGAGGCATAATCGGAGCAACAACAGAGGCATAATCAGAGCAGCAACAGAGGCATAATCAGAGCAGCAACAGAGGCATAGTCAGAGCAGCAACAGAGGCATAATCAGAGCAGCAACAGAGGCATAATCGGAGCAGCAACAGAGGCATGGTCAGAGCAGCAACAGAGGCATAATCAGAGCAGCAACAGAGGCATAATCAGAGCAGCAACAGAGGCATAATCAGAGCAGCAACAGAGGCATAATCAGAGCAGCAACAGAGGCATAATCGGAGCAGCAACAGAGGCATGGTAAGAGCAGCAACAGAGGCATAATCGGAGCAGCAACAGAGGCATAATCAGAGCAGCAACAGAGGCATAATCAGAGCAGCAACAAAGGCATAGTCAGAGCAGCAGGAGGTAAAACAGTTAACTTTTAAATCAGAAAAAGAAACAAATAGAGATGTGTATAATCCCCCAAACTATTGTTTACAATTTACGTGGGCGATATGAGTCTCGGTGAATGAGTGGTTAGTGTGTTCACTTCCTCATTAGAAAGGGCCAGGTTCGATCCCTGGAAGTGGATTTAGTTTTTACGGACCGACAAGGCTCCAGGGTTGACATGTCATTTGTCTTGTTCTAATTGTGTTTAGTAGTTCTCTTTTCATTTTTATGCTTCTCATCATCATCATGTGCCATACCGGTTTGCGTAGGCGATCATGTCCTTCCACAATCTTCTATCCACGGTGCATCGTATCAGTTCTGTTGTTGACTGTTTTCCATGCCATGACACCAAGCTATCCAGTATTTTCTCTCTTTGCCGTCCGCGATCTCTCTTTCCTTTTATTTTGCCAGTTGTAACCAAGTATTCCAACTTTCGAATCAATTCAGAGGAAGAGGTATGTTTACAGCACTCGGAAAAATTGACAAATAATCAACAACAGAAAAAAATATGGACCAACGCAGGATTGAACCATACTCAGTGGCACAGCGTCTTACCACGAAAAGCCAAACGCTAGGGAACACTGCCACTCACCTAACTAAAAATTAGGTACGTAGGTAATGTCTTTCGCGTAGGTGTTCTCATGGCTATAGCATAAGGCCGCGATCACAGCTCGGAAATACATAGTGTATCTGTATTTTTTCCTGTTAAGACAAGTATCTCCCGGATAGGGTAGGGCTGAATACTTGCGTTGTAGACAAACATTTAGGACGAAACAGCACGAATAGCAGTTTCCAGTGGTTTAGGCTGGAGACAAATAATAATAAATGAATATTCTTATAGAGGGAAACTTCCGAGGCGATAATCATCGACTCAATTCAGATGAAGAGGTATGTTTACAGCACTCGGAAAAATTAACAAATAATGAACTACAGAAAAATATATGAACTAAAGCAGGATCGAACCCGTACTCAGTGGCACAGCGCCTTGCCACGAAAAGCCAAACGCTAGGGAACGCTAACTCTCTCTCTCTCTCTCTCTCTCTCTCTATTCCAACATTCCTCTTCTCATGATGTGCCTGAAAAATTTTTATTGTTTCTTTCTGATGTTTTTAGGAGCTCCATTTTTGTGTTGGCCTCTTTGAGAACTTCCTCATTGGCCTTTTTAGCTGTCCAGGAAACTTTCAACATTCTTCTGAGAAATCCCATCTTTGTGGCCTCTAATCATCTTTTCATTTATGCTTCTACCATAAGATTATCTAATTTTCCTTCTTGGTATAAGGTCCTAACATTCCATGTAATTATTTTTAGTTCGTTCTTAAAACAATATTTAGAATTTCTCTCCATGGCTTTCTTTGGACTGTTACGTGATGAGGCTCCATTCTCTTTCACGGTGGTCTGCCATATTCGTCTTTCGTGTTCTGAATATGCCTCATGTGTACCACACACTTCGCTGTTTTCGCTTTCTGGGCCGTTGATTTTTTCTGATTCTTCCGCCCCATCCACCGTCACAGACTTGTCACATTCGGGTTGGACATAGCCGCCCGGCGCCATTGTTGTCGAACTATATGTTTGCCTGTCGAACCGCGAACACACGACGCAAAGATGAACAAACCTTTATACTACTTATACTTTTATCTACTACAGCATTTTCTTCTCCTTAGATACACTGAAGCATTATAATCTATGTACCTCTCAATCTATGTAATCATCTCGACTATATACGTAGGGAGGTCAAAAAGTAATGCACACCAATTTTTTTCTCGGAAACTATTCGGGCAAAATGTGTGAAATTTTCACAGATTGTAGCTGAACATCCCCTTTACACTACCTATTTTTCAACATAATCTCCGTCCAAACGTATTGCCTTACGCCAACGCGAAACTAGGTCATGAATGCCTCGTTTGTACCAAGTTTTGTCCTGCTCGCGTAGCCATTTTTTAACTGCACGGATCACACCCTCATCATTGTCAAAGTGTGTCCCACGCAGGAATTTTTTGAGTGGTCCAAACAGATGGAAATCTGAGGGAGCCAGATCAGGGCTGTAAGGAGGATGGGGCAGTACAGTCCAACCAAATTTGTTGATTGCTTCCCGTGTTACCAGACTTGTGTGAGGGCGTGCATTGTCATGTTGAAGCAACAAATCTGCAGATGGCTTATTAGGCCGAACTCTGTGGAACCGATTTTTGAGTTTTATCAGTGTATTGATGTAAACTGTCGAGTTGATTGTCTCACCTCTTGTCATTACATCAACAAGAATCACACCATCAATGTCCCAGAAGACAGTGATCATCACCTGATGAGATGTTTTGAATTTTTTTCTTTTTGGTGACTGCGGATGATGCCATTCCATTGACTGCATTTTTGTTTCAGGCTCATAATAATGTGCCCACGTTTCGTCACCGGTAACAATTTTTGACAAAAACATTTTTCCTTCAACACCGAAACGCTCCAACAATTCAGAACAGAATGTTTTCCTTTGAACTCTGTGATCATTTGTTAGGCACCGAGGAACCCATCGAGCGCAAATCTTTGAATATCCGAGAGTTTTAAAAATTTCGATTGCACTTCCCTTGCTGACTGTAAGCTGCAGTGCCAATTGCTGACTAGTGATACGCCTATCCTTACGAATAATGGCATCAGCCCGGTTTAACATGTCTGTGCTGGTAGCCGAGGCAACACGTCCAGAACGCGGTAAATCATGCAGCTCCACTCGTACACTTTCTGCAGCTTTAATTCTCTAAACCCAGCGACTAACTGTGCTCCTATCGACTGCAGAACATTTGTACACTGCACACAGTCGTTTATGAATGTTTGCCACAGTTTCTTTTTCCGCAACCAGAAATTCTATGACAATTCGCTGTTTGTAACGGACATTGTTGACAAGCTCCATTTTAACGGTTCATAGATTGCGTAATATTTATCAGAATGCTGTGCAATTTGGTACACATAATTGGAACATGTCATATTCCAAGTGTGCAAAATTTCATATTCCTATCTTTATTATCAGCTGAGAAAAAAATTGGTGTGCATTACTTTATGACCTCCCGTATTATATATGGCTTGGTTCTCACATATCTCTTTGCTCTCCAATTTAAAATAAACTCTCCTTCTGAGTATTCTATTTAATCTCATGAACCCATCTTAGTCTCTCATAGGACTGCATCTTAGTCTCTCATAGGACTGCATCTTTGTCTATCATAGGACTGCATCTTAGTCTCTCATAGGACTGCATCTTTGTCTATCATAGGACTGCATCTTAGTCTCTCATAGGACTGCATCTTTGTCTATCATAGGACTGCATCTTAGTCTCTCATAGGACTGCATCTTTGTCTATCATTGGAATGCATTGTAGTCTCTCATAGGACTGCATCTTTGTCTATCAGAGAACTGCATTTTAGTCTCTCATAGGACTGCATCTTAGTCTCTCATTGGACTGTATCTTTGTCTCTCATAGGACTGCATCTTAGTCTCTCACAGGACTGCATCTTAGTCTATCATTGGACTGTATCTTTGTCTCTCATAGGACTGCATCTTAGTCTCTCATGGGACTGCATCTTAGCCTCTCATAGGACTGCATCTTCTTCTATCATAGGACTGCATCTTAGTCTCTCATAGGACTGCATCTTTGTCTCTCATAGGACTGCATCTTTGTCTCTCATAGGACTGCATCTTAGCCTATCATAGGACTGCATCTTAGCCTCTCATAGGACTGCATCTTTGTCTATCATAGGACCGCATCTTAGTCTCTCGTAGGACTGCATCTTAGCCTCTCATAGGACTGCATCTTTGTCTATCATAGGACTGCATCTTAGTCTCTCATGGGACTGCATCTTTGTCTATCATAGGACTGCATCTTAGTCTCTCATGGGACTGCATCTTAGCCTCTCATAGGACTGCATCTTTGTCTATTATAGGACTGCATCTTAGTCTCTCATGGGACTGCATCTTAGCCTCTCATAGGACTGCATCTTTGTCTATCATAGGACTATCTATCTATCTATCTTTCGTTCGCCTGAAGTATTGTCTATATCAGCAATGTCGTTTCTTGTATAAATTTTACTGTCTGTTGTAATTCTTGCAGTGGCCCATATAGTTTTGTCTGTAGTGTTGTATCTATGGGCCAATGGATTTTCCTCAGTCTACTATATTCAGTGCAGTCTTGAAGTATGTGTTCAGCAGTCTGGGGTGCCTGTCCACATGTACAAGTAGTTGATGTGCCGATCTTGAATTTTGTATACATGTGACTATGGAGTCGATTGTGTCCTGTTCTTAGGCGTATAATGATAACTTGTTCATATCTATTCATATTATGAAAGGCATCCTGATTTGGGGCTTGTGGTCCTCTGATTGATTTGATTATCTGTTTCTTATGATGGTATGTAACTGGTGTATCTAGTTGTGTGCCTGTTGAACCTTCCTTTGCCAACTGATCTGCTTTCTCATTTCCTGGTATTCCACAGTGAGACGGGATCCAATGCAGGGCAACCCTGTGGTGCTTGCAGAGTTCAGTCAATAAGGTCTGCAGATGTGGTAATTTTCTGGATTGTAGTGCCTGGAGTACTGATCTTGCATCTGTCAAAAACACTACAGGCTGTGGGCTAAGATTACTGTTCAGCAGTTTTTCTATTGCCAACTTTATTGCTTGTATTTCTGCATCATAATTGTGACAATATTTCCCTGTTGCTATTTTATTCATATCCCTAGTGTTATTTGGGTACTCTATATATGCACCTGCTCCCCCATTCTTTACTGCATTCTGTGCTGATCCATCTGTGTACACACGGATCTATAGGTCTTGTGGGTATTCTTCATCCAGGAAACTGAGAGTTATTGTTTTTCGCTGTAGACTATTTTGTTCCTCTTTGTCAACTATTCCTTTCACTTCTGTCCGTATTTGAACTGATAATCCTGATTCATCTGTCCAGGGAGTCTGTTCTGGTATGGGCAGAAGGGGTTTAACAACTCTTGGCATGTCTGGTGTTTGTCTACTAATACGCTTGGCTTGGTGGATAAAGCTGCTTCTCTTAAGTCGTCCCAATGCAAGATTTTGGAATCTGTCCTTCATTGGATGTCTCGGCATGCATACACATTTTTCTGCCTGTATCAGCACCTTTGTGTCTCTCCGTTCTCTCAGTGCTGGTATCCTCCACAATTTCTCCATCTCCAATATTGGTGTTGATTTCATTGCTCCTGTGATGACCCTAAGTGCCTGGTTTTGTACTTTATCCAGTTCTTGCAATGTGGTGTTTGATGCTGAGCACCATGCGGATGATCCATATTCTAAATGTGGGCGTATACTCTGTTGGTAAACTTTACTGAGTATTTTCCCACTCGCACCCCATGTGGTTCCACACAACTTTCTTAGAATAGCCAATTTCCTCCTTGCTTTTTGGGTTGCCTTATTTATCTGCTGTTTCCAAGATAGTTTGTTATCAAATGTAACTCCGAGATATGTAGCTTGTATGTCTTCTTTCACAGGCTCATTGTTTATGTAGATGGCTCCTGCTTTTTGTTTTGGGGAGAGTGTGAAAAGTGTAGTGCTGCATTTGTCTGTATTGATGCTGATACACCATCTATTTGTCCATGAATTCAGTGCATTCATAGCTCTTTGTAGCAATTTGGAGGCCACTGTTGCATACTCCTCTGTGCACCACATTACCAAGTCATCTGCATACATTGCCACTTTGATGCCATGTGGTAGTTCAGTAACTAGGTCATTGATGTAGATCAGAAAAAGTGTTGGAGATAGTACCCCTCCTTGTGGAACGCCCTGGCGCAATAAGACCTTCTTACTCTTAAGACCATCCAGTTGCACTCTGGCTCTCCTGTTATGCAGGTATGCTTTGACCCATTTGTACATCCTGCCATTTACTCCATAATTTCTCAGTTTCTTCAAAAGCCCTTCCTTCCATACCTTATCAAATGCTTTCTTTATGTCTATCCATGCTGCTAGTACCAGTTTCTTTTCTTGAAACGCATCTTCAATTTCCTGGGAAAGATAGGTTGCTTGATCTTCGGTAGAGTAACACTGTCTAAAGCCTGCTTGTTGTGGGACAAGGAGATTTTCACTTTCCAGGTACCACTGCAGTCTGAGATTGATTATACGTTCCATTGTTTTACACAAACAGCTTGTAAGGCTGATTGGTCTATACCTGGATGTCATTGAACCATCTTTTCCTGGCTTTAGTAATGGTATCATAATTGCTTCTCTCCATGCCTGTGGCACTCTACCTGTGATCCAGCAAATGTTGTAGATCTGCAGTAGTTTTGCTTTAGCTGCAGTTCCCAAGTTCTTAATCATTTCATTGGACACTCCATCATTGCCTGGTGACTTTTTCATTTTTAATTTGGATATTGCCAGCTCTAGCTCTCTTTGTGTAATGGGTGTTTCCATTACTTCATGTGTGGTCTCTTCTTGTCTTGCATTTTGTTGTTTTAAACGGGTCTCTTGTCGTTTTTCTAGACTAATTTCAATATTATTGTCATTTGCAAAGGAGTCTGCAAAGTAATTTGCTGCATGTTTACCTGTTAGAATGTTTCCATCCTTCTTCAGTGTAATTTTGGTGTTCCTTTCTGTACCCTCATCATTCAGCTGTTTTACAAGCTTCCACACTTTTCTTGTGTCTCGTTCAAGATTCAAGGACTCTGTTTTCTCTTTCCAGCTTCTCCGTCTGGCTTGTAGTTTAGCCCGTTGAAATTTGGCTTTAGCATGCTGGTAGTTGTTGTGGTGTTCTTGGCAAGGGTTATTTTCTGCTTGCTTTCGAGATGTTTCCATGTCATTGTGCAATTGCTCTAGCTCACTACTCCAGTATGGTTTGTAGTGTTTCCGTGCCCCTCTAGGTATTGTTTCACTGGCAGCTTGTATTATTAGTCTACTGAATTCATCAACTATTTTGTTGATGTCTCTATCTGTATTTATATGTAGTGTTGATACATTTTCCAGTCTGCCTTTTTGTAATTCCATCTGGAGAGAGTGCTGCTCTCCCTGATGGCCTTATTTTGTACCACTAAAAAGACTGGTCGGTGGTCGCTGCCTCCAAGTTGTTTCCCAACAATTCGTGTGATATTCCAATCCAGGTCTGGTGAATGGAAAGCAAGGTCTGGTGTAGATGTGGTATGCCATGATCTGGAGTAGAATGTTGGTGGATCTGTTGCCTGGTTTAATAGTATAAGCCCATTGTCATCCTGCCAATTTTCAAGCTCTTCACCTCTCTTGTCCATATGTTCATAGCCCCAGCTCTGTGAGTGGCTGTTAAAGTCTCCACATACAATTATTCTTTCTTTTAATGTAATTGTGTCTAGTGCTAGTGGGCGGTCACTCGGACAGTAGTAGTTAAGTAGATGGAAGTCTGTATTTCCTGTCCTGAGGTGCATTATTTGATATTCCGCCTCATCCATATACACTTCAATCTGACATGCATTAATGTTGTTCCTTACAAGAGTCAGTATTCCGCCCTTTTGTCTATTTATTCTGTCAGATCGGTAGTACTGGTATCCTCTAATCTTCAAGGCTATGTCGTTGTTTAGATGGGTTTCCTGCAAACAGCATATGCTTACTTGTTCTTCATGCAGGATATTTTCTAATTCTATCTTTTTACTGTACCCATCTCTTTTGCTGTTGATGCCTTCAGCATTCCAGTGCATTATTTTTAGTGGTCTTATTTTGGATTGGCCAGTAGCTCTATTCTCTCGCCCCCCTGACTCCACAGAGCGGTTGAGAAGGACATCCAGTAATAGAGGTTGGGCCCTTTCGAGGCTGAGGACCCGGCGCTGCTCCTGCCTGAGTGCCCATCACAGGGCGAGTGCCATATCGATTTGCGGTTATAGACATACTTCCATTTGCGTTGAGTGCGTGGCATCCTGATTGTCGTGCGCCTTTTGGCTGGTTGCCTCCGACTTCAGCACTTGAACTTGCTAGAGCAGACTGTGGTCTTGCTCGGTTGTAGGAAGGCCTGGCCAGTCTTAGTTTTCAGTCCCTGGTGACTGTTAAGCCCCATCCCCACGACAAGGAGCTGGCCTTGATGAGGTGATGATCATAGGACTGCATCTCAGTCTCTCACAGAACTGCATCTTTGTCTATTATAGGACTGCATCTTAGCCTCTCATAGGACTGCATCTTTGTCTATCATAGTACTGCATCTTAGTCTCTCATAGGACTGCATCTTAGCCTCTCATAGGACTGCATCTTTGTCTATCATAGGACTGCATCTTAGTCTCTCATAGGACTGCATCTTAGCCTCTCATAGGACTGCATCTTAGCCTCTCATAGGACTGCAACTTAATCTCTCATAGGACTGCATCTTTGTCTATCATAGGACTGCCTCTTAGCCTCTCATAGGACTGCATCTTAGCCTCTCATAGGACTGCATCTTAGCCTCTCATAGGACTGCATCTTAGCCTCTCATAGGACTGCATCTTTGTCTATCATATGACTGCATCTTAGCCTCTCATATGACTGCATCTTAGCCTCTCATAGAACTGCATCTTAGTCTCTCATAGGACTGCATCTTAGCTTCTCATAGAACTGCATCTTAGCTTCTCATAGGACTGCATCTTAGTCTCATTGGACTGCATCGTTGTCTATCATTGGACTGCATCTTAGCCTCTCATAGGACTGCATCTTAGCCTCTCATAGAACTGCATCTTAGCCCTCATAGAATTGCATCTTAGTCTCATTGAACTGCATCTTAATCTATCATAGGACTGCATCTTTGTCTATCATAGAACTGCCACTTAGTCTCATAGAACTGCATCTTAGCCTCTCATAGAACTGCATCTTAGTCCAGTACAGGACTGCGTCTTAGCCTCTCATAGAACTGCATCTTAGCCTCTCATAGAACTGCGTCTTCGTTTCACTGAAACATCATACTCTGTGTACGGTGTTCTCTAACATTTCTGTATAAACTTTCGTCATCTCGATTACAGATATGGCTCTCTTGAACTAAGAAATAATTTTATAGTCTCCTATAATCTCAGGAGAGAGATGGAAAGAGATTGAAATGGAACAAAAAGGAGATGCTAAAGCTATATACAAACATATTGAGGAATTAACTAAATAATGAATGAAATAAAATAATGAATGATATCTACAACTGCGGATATATACCAGACGGCCTGCACAAATCAATATTCATAGCCCTACCAAAGAAATCGGGTGCAATTGAATACGATGATCATCGCACAATAAGCCTTATGAGTCATATGACTAAGATATTACTAGGAATCATCATGCGAAGAGTGCGAAACAAAATCAGTCCAGAAATTAGCGATGAACAGTGTGGTTTTGTTCGAGATAAAGGAACAAGCAATGCCATTTATATCATAAGATCTTTAGTAGAAAGAGCCATAGAGGTGAAAACAGATCTATACCTATGTTTCATAGATTACACCAAGGCATTCGACAAAGTAAAGTACCAAGAAATAATCGTAATTTTAGAAAGCATAAACATAGACAGCAAAGATCTAAGAATAATAAAGAACATGTACTGGCAACAAACAGCGGCCATAAGAACTGGAAACCAATTGGGAATGTTTCAACAAATAAAACAGGGTGTTAGACAAGGTTGTGTGCTGTCACCAGATTTGTTTAATATTTATAGAGAAATTATTTTAAGATCCATAAGGAGCATGCCTGGAATAGCAATTGGAGGTCATAATATAAATAATCTAAGGTATGCTGATGATACAGTCTTAATCGCTAAGAGTGAAAATGAGTTACAAGAAATGTTGGACATTATAGTGAAGGAAAGCAAAAATAAAGGACTCAGCCTTAATAGCAAAAAGACAGAGGTAATGATAACAACAAAGAAAAAGACATCACCTCAGTGCAAAATAAAGACAAATGAAACAATATTAAAACAGGTAAATGAATTTAAATATTTGGAAACTTTATTAACCTCAGACGGAAGATGTACAAAAGAGGTGAGATGCAGAATGGCTCAGGCAAAGACAGCTTTCCAAAAAATGAGGAAGATACTATGCAATCCATTTTTGACAATAGAAGCAAGAAAAAGAGTTCTTAAATGTTACGTAGAGCCAGTCTTAACATATGGATGCGAATCATGGACAATAAGAAAACAAAGTAGAAATGTGGTTTTACAGACGAATGTTGAGAGTACCATGGACAGCTAAGAAGAGTAATGAAGATGTTCTGATAGAGGTCAAAGCAAAAAGAGAGTTAATTTCCAATATTAGGAAGAGCCAGTCATCATTTTTTGGCCATGTAATGAGAAGAGAACAACTGGAATATATTGTAACAACTGGAAAAATTGAGGGACGAAGAGATAGAGAGAAGCAAAGAGAAAAAAATAGCAGACAGCTTAAGAGAATGGGTTTGCACAAGGTCAACAACAGAAATGATAAATAGCTGCCGAGATCGAAAGTTGTGGAGAGACATGACCACCTACGCCAGCAGGCCCGGTACTTGATGATGATAATCTGAGGATTATAATTTAGTCTCTCATAATCTCAGGATTATATTTAAGCCTCTCATAATCTCAGGATTATACCTAAGTCTCTCATAATCTCAAGACTCAAATTTAGTCTTACATAATCTCAGGAATCCTCTACTGAGTCTCTTCTGCCTTACATAGCTTCCTTTGAGTATCATTCTTGCGCCATCATACTGATCTACAAAACTTCCATAGCTTTAGGCCGATACTCTCATACGTCGCCAGGCTAGTCTTGTGAAGTGTTTATTTATATCATCTCATTTTAAAATCGTTTAGGCTTATCACCCCTTGTTTCTCTCCATTCTGCGCATAATTTTCTCCATTTATAACCTAACTTCCTCTAAGTGATCTCATATCACAGGTTATCACCCCTTGAATCTTTCTCATCTTCGTTTGGCTATTTCCTTACAAAATAATCCTGGTCAATAGTTTCAGGACTATCCGTTAGACTTCAAACTTATGTAGCCGTTATTACTTCCTTTCTAACATTAATTCTCAAATAATGACAACTTATGATGTAGTCACTTGTGAGCTTGGATTACCATCCGTATTTACAGTTTACTCTCTTGTTGACTCCCAAGCAGTCATCAATCTTTATCACTGCTAGACCTAAGGTTCTCTAGTTTCTATTAGTATATTGACTGTCTCTTATCAAATCACTTTTCTCTTGTAGTAATATTTTTCTTTCTGTATTATCATTCTCTTGACCTCTCTTCTTTATCTCTTCATTAATTATCTACTGTATACATAGTCATCTCTACCACTAAATGTCACATTATCATCACTACCACTAAATGTCACATAGTCATTACTACTACCAAATGTCACATAGTCATCACTACCACTAAATGTCACATAGTCATCACTACCACCAAATGTCACATAGTCATCACTACCACTAAATGTCACATAGTCATCACTACCACCAAATGTCACATAGTCATCACTACCACTAAATGTCACATAGTAATCACTACCACTAAATGTCACATAGTCATCACTACCACTAAATGTCACATAGTCATCACTACCACTAAATGTCACATAGTCATCACTACCACTAAATGTCACATAGTCATCACTACCACTAAATGTCACATAGTCATCACTACCACTAAATGTCACATAGTCATCACTACCACTAAATGTCACATAGTCATCACTACCACTAAATGTCACATAGTCATCACTACCACTAAATGTCACATAGTCATCACTACCACTAAATGTCACATAGTCATCACTACCACTAAATGTCACATAGTCATCACTACCACTAAATGTCACATAGTCATCACTACCACTAAATGTCACATAGTCATCACTACCACTAAATGTCACATAGTCATCACTACCACTAAATGTCACATAGTCATCACTACCACTAAATGTCACATAGTCATCACTACCACTAAATGTCACATAGTCATCACTACCACTAAATGTCACATAGTCATCACTACCACTAAATGTCACATAGTCATCACTACCACTAAATGTCACATAGTCATCACTACCACTAAATGTCACATAGTCATCACTACCACTAAATGTCACATAGTCATCACTACCACTAAATGTCACATAGTCATCACTACCACTAAATGTCACATAGGCATCACTACCACTAAATGTCACATAGTCATCACTACCACTAAATGTCACATAGTCATCACTACCACTAAATGTCACATAGTCATCACTACCACTAAATGTCACATAGTCATCACTACCACTAAATGTCACATAGTCATCACTACCACTAAATGTCACATAGTCATCACTACCACTAAATGTCACATAGTCATCACTACCACTAAATGTCACATAGTCATCACTACCACTAAATGTCACATAGTCATCACTACCACTAAATGTCACATAGTCATCACTACCACTAAATGTCACATAGTCATCACTACCACTAAATGTCACATAGTCATCACTACCACTAAATGTCACATAGTCATCACTACCACTAAATGTCACATAGTCATCACTACCACTAAATGTCACATAGTCATCACTACCACTAAATGTCACATAATCACTTTCTTGGTGTTGTTTCTACAATTCACTTTATTCATCTCCTTTGTGTCTAGGTAACACTTTCTGTTATTCTACATTATCTCTCAAGTTTCATCTACTTCTTATTCCATCTACTGATATATGTCTCTTCTAGACCGCAGCTACTTATTCATTTTGACACTCCTCGGTAACTTCTCTGACTCTTATCTAATTCAACTCTCCACTTCTCCGAACATTCCTCTAATTGTTTAATGGCCAACTGATTACCAGTCTTGCTTCATTTTTCTTTTTTCTTCGCTGTCCATTTGGTGGACGTCTTTGTCTTCTGCTCTGTTATATAACCTTTTTTTGCAAAATAATCGTCTAATCTTTGAAGTTGCTCTATATTTTCTTTATCCTCAGGTACAGCTGCTACTTTACGATTCTCTGTTGTCCTTCCCCAATATTCTCGACGTATCTTTCCGTTATCATAGTTGTCTACTGTGTACTCTTCTGGATAAAGTGGGTGCCAGTAAAGTGGCCATCTTTCCGTATCTGAAGGGCACTTATCAATGCATTAGTTTGATTGTTTCTTATTATTTCCTACTTGGTTATGTTTTTTTTTATATCTCTCCACTTTTGTCTCTATTACTTCAAGTTTTTGAAAGTGGATCATTATTTTCCACACCTAATTGGTAAGTTTCTCTATCTGTCACCTTTATTTCTTCTATTAATTATATGTTTTCCACTTTGAGTTTGCTGATTTTGTTTGTTTAGGCATTGTATCTCTTATTGAATTGTATATATGCTTTTCTCATTTATCGTCTAATTTTCTAATGTCCTCATCTCGTGTTATCAATTTCTCATTCATTTCTCCTATTACTCTATTATATTCATCATAATTTTCGTCCAGAATATAATCTCATTCTCTCTCTTTTCACCACCTACGCAGGTATCAAGAAAACTCTTTACGAGCACAGCTTCTAACTCAGCCTGTGTATCCCTTGTCTCTTGTGTCATGATTACGTCTCTATCACTATTATAATAATATTATCTTCTTCCTCTTCTTCTTTCCTTCCCCATTTACCTTTCAGCGTCGCGGTGAGATATAATTTGAGATCTTTTTCGTGGTCGACCCTTGGGTCTGGTGTAAACTTCTTACAGATTTACTTTTCTATACAAATCTGTTCTACATCTTCATCTGTTATCAGAAACAATTACTAACAGTCTATCCTACCTGCTGCCATCTCTGCCTCTAATAAAATTCTGAGCTTTGTCATTTCCAACCCTGTTCTGGGCTCTACAAATTTCATGACATATTTTGTTATCTCTTCCCTTCTGATATCTTATTTGAGGAGAAGATTGTCTAATTGACTCTTATTGTCCTTTCTAATCAGGTGATTTATCCGCAAGCTATGTAATGTAGAGTCAGGTATATTATATACCGAAGAAGAAAACACTAGCACCTTTTACAACGAGCTAGAGATGACCACGGAACAGTGTAAATCCCAAGAAATAACTTTTACATTAGGGGATTTCAATGCAAAGGTAGGAACAGCTAAAGTGCAAAATGTGACTATGAGACATAGCTTTGGAGAGACGAATGACAGAGGGGATAGATTGATAGATTGGGCAAAGACACATGCAATGATTATAGGTAACACATGGTTCACACAGCACCATAGGCGACTATGGACATGGCAAAGTCCAGACAAAAAAGTACACAATCAAATTGATTTTATACTGCAACAGAGAAGATTCAGGAATGGGCTAACATCTGTTAAAACAGGGTCAGGAGCAGATGTGAGATATATGAGATCAATAGTTGACAAAAAAAAGGAATTGAAGTCAACGGTCACAACATAAATAATTTGCAATCTGCGGATGACACAGTCTTAATAGCAGAGACAAAGAATGAACTACAATAAATGATAGACATAATAGTAAAAGAAAGCAACAAAAAGGGTCTCAGTCTGAATAATAAGAAAACAGAAGTAATGGTCATATCAAAGAAACAATCACCACCATCATGCATCACAAAGAAAAAAAAAAGGGACAAATCTGAAACAAGTGCAACGTTTCAGATACTTGGGCACAATAATAACATCAGATGGAAGATGCCCAACAGAAATAAAAAAAAAAACAGAATAGCTCAGGCACAAATAGCATTTCAAAAAATGAAAAATATCTTATGCAACAAATCTATGTCAACAGAAGGGAGAAAGAGAGTTCATCGGTGCTTTATAAAACAAATTCTGATCTATGGAAGCGAATCATGGACAGTAGACAAACAATACGATTAGAGACCACAGAGATGTGATTTCTGAAAAGAAAAATGTGAAAGTCCCATGGATAGCTAAAAAGACTAATGAGGAAGTTTTCAAAGAGGCCAACACTAAAATGGAAGTCATAAAAAATCATCAGAAAGAAAGAATCATCATTTTTTGGGCACATCATGAGAAGAGGAAAGTTTGAATATTTGGTTGCAACTGTCAAAATATAAGGAAAAAGAGATCGCGGACGACAAAGAGAGAAAACACTGGATAGCATGGTATCATGGCATGGAAAACGGTCAACAACGGAATTGATGCGATGCACTGTAGATAGAAGATTGTGGAAGGACATGATCACCTACGCCAACCGGTATGGCACATGATGATGATGCCAGTGTTCGAAAATTCTTTTCTCTTTTGATTTAGATCATATCTCCTGCTTTGCTCTACCGATATGTAAATATTAACTTTTATTTTACAATTTGCTATGGTGTGATCTATGATGTTTAGAATATTGGTTAATTATGGTAGCGTCCTTGTATAATAGTATGGCTATGTTTGTCTTGTCTGGTCTATCAAGTAATCTACAAAATATTTGTCCAAAACTATTGGCAGGATTGCTAAAATTTACATCCTTGACGTCCTTATCTAATTTAGTTGTCTGCACGTTCTGTTGATATGCCACGTCATCAGTTCTTTATGCCCTTCCCTTCATAACATTATAGCTACCCCTTCACTATATTGTGCTCCAGGTTCCTGGTGTCCTGATGATAAAATCATCTCTCATGTGTTTAGTTTTATCCTTTCTGTTCCATCTTGTTTCGCACATTACTAGAATCTCTATTTTGTAGTTTGCCATTTCTACTGTTACTTGTGCAGCTTTTCCTTGTTCATTTAGAGTACGTACATTCCAGGTGCCAATTAGGGAGGATTTCCTGGTAGACAAAAGGTGAGTCGGCGACCCGAACTCCTTACGGGTTTCTCCGGTTTACGTCATACATCTCTTAGACAGAGAGCCTTAACTTTCCTTAATTGGTAGATTTACTTTTCTCTTTTCTTTCGCTTGTTCATGTTTGTGAAGTTTCTACGGCTTATATTTTTACAGTACAGGATAGCCAGTCCCATGCTCAACGCTCCTTAGTCACCTCTTACGAACATGCCTGGAAGGGAACAACTCTACAATTCTTTACTCCAATTTAGGCCCCGGCAGCGCACTGACGAATAGTGAATTAATTTGAGCAAAAAAAAAACCATTTGTAATATTTTGCAATATAATTAAAGCAATGGCCTTTTAAAGAACAGCTATAGATATTAAATAATGGCAAAAGAAAAGGAAAGAGAGATCGCGGACGACAAAAGAGAGAAAATACTGGATAGCTTGGTGTCATGACATGGAACGCAGTCATCAACAGAACTGATAAGATGCACTGTAGATAGAAGATTGTGGAAGGACATGATCGCCTACGCCAACCGGTATGGTACATGATGATGATATATATTAAAGTTCATAAAAACATATATGGACAAAGTAACAGACAAAGAGATAAAGACCTGCCCAAAAATCCTTAATTAAGCTCCACACGTTGATGCAGGCAATGCAGGCAAAACATCGAGGGAATCACTGAGACCATCAGCTACAATAGTGGTGCCCTTATGTTGACAGGCTAGCAGACACAAGAGATAGGGAGACTGGTTACAAAACAGAGCGAGATAGAGAAAGGTGATATTCACAAAAATATAATATTATAGTGCCGGGCCACGGTAAAGGATGATCAAACGTTGAATATAGATCTATAATTATATATAGTCCAGTATAGCGTCACTACTACAAAGAAGGCAGCACAAAATAATATACGTTTGTGTCAGAGACCTTTGTCGCAATGACATGTCAATAAACACGTACACCACAACAACACATATAATGTCCATTATTTTGTGCTGTCTTCTTGTTAGTAAAGCTGCTACATACAATTGTATGGTCATCTTCCTCTCTATAGAGAAACACTGAATGACATAAGGCAGACACACTGATAGACAATGACAGACAAACCAGCAGGTAGCTAGTGAGATAGATCTACTTATCCGCAATCTACTTTGATCTAAAGTCTACCTCGAATACCCTAATTTAAATAATGTAGTTTTGACAAGCATATCTGGTATAGCTGTGCTGTCATACAATTACTATTCATTTGTATACAATACCTTTGATCCTCTACTAAATGTATTTCATTAAATGAATACGCTCTGAATCAACGCTATCTGTAGTCTTTAGTTTGACATCACCGCAGTCGGGGCAATACCCTATCCGCTGCTCCGCTCTTCCAGTAACCAACCACCGAAATGTTCACCGACTGATTGTCCCTGTCCTGTATTGATTGAGCGTGTTACGTTCTTTTCCACGGAGAAAGTTTTTGCTGGCTTCCCACCTCGTGACGCCGTGTTCCACCATTCCTGTGACGCGAGGAATATCCTCAGCCTCTTTGTCATCATTCTGTGAGACGTGTTCATTTAAAGCCCTCGCAATGTCATACATTTTTAAGGTTTCTTGTGTAAAGGCAGATTCCGTCAACCTGTCAACCATACAAAGTCCCGTGTTCAAGGCAATATATTCAAGTTAGGCTGCCAACAGGAGACATGTTGAGCAGACGCACCCACTCCTTGCAGAGTGTGCTTTTGTTAGAAGCCTGCTTTTGTGAGTCAGTCCAGATGACCGCATGTATTGTTGGTCTTCTAACCAGCCATGTTAAAGCTTCTGTTACAACTTCACTCTCCATGCGTGTACTAGATGTAGTCGTCTCGTAGGCTCATGCGCCTTTATCTATCAACTTTCCATTAGAATACTCGATACAACCACATCTTCTCCGCACACCCATGGTGACAGAGCCATCAGTGTACATGATCGGGTCTTGAGATTGGGAGTGAAGTTGCAGTACCTCCTGGATCTCTGACTCAACCCTGCCCTAAATCCCAACAATGCTTTGACACGGTTTGTACGCTGAACAATCATATAAAAATTACTTTAAGATTGCCAATTGCAACCATTATTACCTAATTTAGCTAAACGAGCTTCTTTATATTCTATCTAATGACACTTCCTGAAATATTTACATTATTTTGAGTTGACTATTACACTGAAAAGAAACAATAGTTCGCTGAAATATCATAGAGAGGCACCAATACGTCAATATTTCTCCTCACACTCGCTCTCTCTCTCTCCACCGGACTAGCTCAAAAGCGATGTTTTAAGCACACATTCAAAAATTAGTACAAATCATAACAATTTTTTAACCTCAAACATTATTGTAATATATTTTATATAAACATTAAAGAATTTAATTAATTGTTGTATAAAACAGTATTGACAAATATATTTTACCAAAAGAAAAATACAAAGATTAATTGAAAAACCAGATAAAGAAAAAAATGTAATTAAAAAGCAAAAAAACAACAACTGCACTTTAAATATTTACAGGTTAATGACGTGATAAACATCGTCATCATCATCATCATTATGTGCCATACCGGTTGGCGTAGGCGATCATGTCCTTCCACAATCTTCTATCCCCAGTGCATGGTATCAGTTCTGTTGTTGACTGTTTTCCATGCCATGACACCGAGCTATCCAGTATTTTCTATCTTTGTCGTCCGCGATCTCTCTTTCCTCCTATTTTGCCAGTTGTAACCAAGTATTCAAACATTCCTTTTCTCATGATGTGTCATTTTGCGTTGGCCTCTTTGAGAATTTCCTCATTGGCCTTTTTAGCTGTCCAGGGAACTTTCAACATTCATCTGAGAAATCCCATCTCTGTGGCCTCTAATCGTCTTTTCATTTGTTTGTCAAATGTCCATGATTCGCTTCCATAGGTCAGAATTGGTTATATATAGCCCCAATGAACTCTCTTTCTCACTTCTATTGACATAAATTTGTTGCATAAGATATTTTTCATTTTCTGAAATGCTATTATGGGCCTGAGCTATTCTGCTTTTTATTTCTGTGGTACATCTCCCATCTGATGTTATCATTGTGCCCAAGTATTTGAAACGTTGTACTTGTTTCAGATTTGTCCTGTTTGTTTTTATGCTGCATGATGGTGATGATTGTTTCTTCGATATGACCATTACATCTGTTTTCTTATTATTCAGACTGAGACCTTTCTTGTTGCTTTCTTTTACTATTATGTCTATCATTTCTTGTAGTTTATTCTCTGTCTCTGCTATTAAGACTGTGTCATCCGCAGATCGCAAATTATTTATGTTGTGACCGTTGACCTCAATTCCTTTTTTGTCTACTATTGATCTCATAATATGTTCGCTGTAAAGTGAGAACAAATCAGGCGACAGAACACAGCCTTGTCCGACTCCTTGTTTTATATATTGGAACTGTCCTGTTTGGTTGTTAATTCGTATAGCTGATGTTTGTTGCCAGTACATGTTTTTTATGATTTGCAGATCCTTGCCATCAATGTTTAATTTCTCCAGCATATTGATTATTTCCACATGCTTTACTTTGTCAAATGCTTTTGTGTAGTCTATAAAGCACATATATAGATCTTTCTTTACCTCTATAGATCTTTCTATCAATGTTCATAAGATGCATATTGCATTATTGGTGCCCTTTCCCCCCACAAATCCACATTGTTCCTCACTTATTTCTGGTTTTATTTTATTCCTTACACGTATCATGATGATTCTTCGTAATAATTTCGTCATATGGCTCATATAAACAGCGTAAGTGTTGTTTATTATAAAATATATTCATTTTCACACATAATTGCAAAGTTTCTTGTGTTTATGACTAAAATTATACTGTTTATCATTACAATTAAAAGTTTATGATTGCAGTTAAAATGTTTATGATTATAATTAAATTATTTAAGATTACAATTAAAATGTTTATGATTACAATTACAACGTTTAGGATTACAATTAAAATGAATTGAAATACCTAAGAAGTGTAATGACAAGGTAGCTGATATAGCCCAGTGGTTAGTGAACTGGGCTAAAAAGGGGAAAGAGGTTGGGTTCGATCCTGTTCGACGGCTTCCAGTGTTACCCAGCCTAAAATGTGTACCGGATTTTTCTGGGAAAGTAAAGCATCCATGGATGTAATACCGACCACATTACCCCAAAAATCATGTGCCGAAGGTCTGTGAAAAAGCATGGTCACTAACACTATATTCCCTATACGCCACGTGGCGTGACAGGGCTCTTTCATTTTTGTTTTGTTTTTTACTTTAGTGACAAACGACAATTGCACAAGCAGCAGATATCGACTCAGGCTGCAATACATCTATTTATTTTAGATAAGTTATCACCACTATTGTTCAACAAGGATGTAACCCTACAGGCAAAACGGCCACCCTACAAAACAGTCTTCATTTCAACCTTGTGCTACCAATGTCAGCCCTGGACAATGGATGCAAGTACTTCATCATCTTCTGCCTCTTTCCTTCTTTATTTGATTATAGCTTAGAGGAGAGATATACTTTGTGGTTTTTTGCTCTTTTGTTTGCCTCCGCTACTGTTACGTTTCCTAGCTTTTCTAATATTCCGTCAATCCATCTTTTTCGTGGTCGACCTCTGGGTCTGTTATTCTCACAACGTTTATTAAGGGCTCGCTGTGTTTTCTTTTAATTTTTCTGCCTTATCACGTGAACAAACCAGTTTATCTATTGTTTGTTTATATATTCTATGGCGGGGGTTATTCCTAAGTGTTTCTCAGTTCTTCATTTCTGATCTTTTCTTTCAGGCTGTTTCCTGTCATTCGTCTAAGATACTTCACCTAGGTGGTGGTTATTTCACTCGCTGTCCTTGCATCTGTGGTCCAGGTCTGACATTGGTAGCACACAATTAGGAAACAAATTGTATTGTATAGTGCTCGTTTTGCCTGTAGATTTATTTCCTTGTTGGACAATAGTGGTGATAGCTGTCCAATGATCTGACAAGCTTTGTTGCATCTTGAGTCTATCTCTGCTGTTTATGAATTGTCGTTTGTCACTAGACTTCCTAGGTAATTAAATGTCTCAACTTGTTTTAATTGTCCGTCGTCTTTAGTTATGTTGATGTTCTGTTTCTTTTTTCTGTTATTCATTATTTCTGTCTTGTTGATGCGGATTTGATGCAAGAACTATAAAAAATTGACAACTACTGACATGAAATGTGTTAGACGAATAACAGGAAACAGCCTAAGCGATAAGATAAGAAATGAGGTACTGAGAAAAAATATAGGATTAACCCCATCATAGAAAATATGTGTTCTGTCCCCGGATTTGTTTTAACTTTACAGCGAAATTATAATGAGGTCAATTATCATCTTCATGTGCCATACCGGTTGGCGTAGGCGATCATGTCCCTCCACAATCTTCTATCTAAAGTGCATCGTATCAGTTCTGTTGTTGACTGTTTTCCATGCCATGACACCGAGCTATCCAGTATTTTCTCTCTTTGTCGTTAGCGATCTCTCTTTCCTTTTATTTTGCCAGTTGTATCCAAGTATTCCAATGAGATCAATAGAAGACAAAAAAATGGAATTGAAGTCAACAGTCACAAAAATTTGCGATATCCGGATGACACAGTCTTAATAACAAAGACAGTGAATGAACTACAAGAAATGAGAGACATAATAGTAAAAGAAAGCAACAAAAAAGGTCTCAGTCTGAATAGTAAGAAAACAGAAGTAATGGTCAAATCGAAGAAACAATCATCACCATCATGCAGCATAAAAATAAACGAGACAAATCTGAAACAAGTACAACGCTTCAAATACTTGGCCACAATAATAACATCACAAGGAATATGCATCACAGAAATAAAAAATACTGAAGAGCTCAGACCAAAGTAGCATTTCCGAAAATGAAAAATATCTTATTCATGAAATCTATGTGTCAATAGAAGTGAGAAAGATAGTTTATCGGTGCTATATAGAACCAATTCTGACCTATGGAAGCGAATCATTGACAGTAGACAAACATATGAAAAGTCGATTAGAGGTCTCAGAGATGGGATTTCTCAGAAGAATGTTGAAAGTTCTCCGGACAGCTAAAAGACCAACAAGGAAATTCTCAAAGAAGACAACGCAAAAATGGAGCTCCCAAGAACCATCAGAAAGAAAGAATCAACAGTTTTCGAGTACATCATGAGTAGAGAAAAATGGAATGCTTGGTTACAACTGGTAAAATACAGGGAAAGCTAGATCACGGACAACAAGGAGAGAGGATACTGGATGGCTTGGTGTCGTGGTATGGAAACAGTTAACAACAGAACTGATACGATGCACGGTAGATTGAAGATTGTGGAAGGACTTGATCGCCTATGCCAACCGGCAAGGAAAATGATGATGATGATGATAGAAAATATAAAAAAAACACAGATAAAATTATGTGGCCACGTAACAAGGCAGAAAGTTCAAAATACAACACATGGAGCCGTCAATAAAAGTTGTGAGAATACCAGACCCAAGGGCCGACCACGAAAACGATGGATGGACGGAATATTAGAATCATAGCATCAGCAGAGACAAACAAAATAGCATTAGACCGTAAATTGTATTTCGACTCTGAAAGTTATATGAGGAAGGAAAGACGAAGAAGAAGTAATATACTGGAGTTTCTCTTCTAATTTAGTATTGACATGAAATAGATTGAACTATAACATAGTTTCTTCTATTTTAGTATTTGACATGAAATATATTGAACTATAACATAGTTTTTTTCTATTTTAGTATTTGACATGAAATATATTGAACTATAACATAGTTTCTTCTATTTTAGTATTTGACATGAAATAGATTGAACTATAACATAGTTTCTTCTATTTTAGTATTTGACATGAAATAGATTGAACTATAACATAGTTTCTTCTATTTTAGTATTTGACATGAAATAGATTGAACTATAACATAGTTTCTTCTATTTTAGTATTTGACATGAAATAGATTGAACTATAACATAGTTTCTTCTATTTTAGTATTTGACATGAAATAGATTGAACTATAACATAGTTTCTTCTATTTTAGTATTTGACATGAAATAGATTGAACTATAACATAGTTTCTTCTATTCATTCTTGTCTAAATGTTTGTTGCTGTCTGTAACGACGATTTGTTACACACTGTGTCAAGCTAATACTACTGTAACGACGTTTCTTAAATATCAATAACAGTGTACGCACGCATTCAAACACGTCTTTGCTAATAACCGGACGGAACAATTTTTTGACAATTGAGAACAGAAATTACACTGCGTGATGTATAAAATATCCCGTGTGTTACCGGGGCCTCATTATGTGGGATGTAAAGAATAGTGACACTGTGACCTTCCAGGCATGTCGTAAGAGGCGACTAAGGAGGTTGATCGATGGCTTGACAAGCTGTCATTGTAAAAAGCATTGTTATGGAAACAGACCATAGATTTTAGAAGCAGTGACCTCTGCAATGTGTGCCATTTTGGCACGCAGGGTTTCTGTTTTTGAGATTGTGGTTCTGCCCTATGTGCCGTCTTCGGCTCGAAAGGATAATAGTAGTAGTAGATGTATAAAATAGCGTGTTTACTGTACAGCCATTGATCTGATGGCCGTTCAGTTAGTGACGTCAAGCATGACAAAACACACACGGCAGGCATATATAACATTACATGCAGATTAAACAAACAGCTTATGTAAAAATATTCACAAATTATTTATATATAAAATATTCACAAATTATTTATATATAAAATAGTCATAAATTATTTATATATAAAATATTCGTGAATTATTTTCTACTGGCTCTGACTGTCAATGATTATCTGTTACTCCGTTTCTCTAATCATCCCAGTATAGAGCAGCTTAGTCCAGTATTTAGTAGCATTCACTCATCAGTGCGCATGCTTGAAAGATCTCACTTCACACATCTCTGCTGCAGAAACTTAAACTTTTCATAAACGGTGATCAGGTATGTTTATTTCCACAGTATTTAGAACAAGCTCTAGTCTATGCTACTCATGTTTGTGCGCAGCACACTGTCCATTACAGCAATTAGTTTTGTTGTTTTAGACGAGTTGTAAAACAATGTAGACTCAAAGTGTAGACCTCAATTCACATCGAACAATTAACGGTTGAATGTCACATCAAGTCTAGCGATTCTGCTGTTGATCCTAGATCGTTTATATAATAAAACTAGTTCAGATGATGCATTCTACCTATGTTCTATCCTGCTGGCGTTTATTGGCATCTTTCAGGTGTTCCTAGCACAGGTGTAGAGAAATAATACAGTATTGACTTCAGTCAATAGTAGGAAACATTACCTTTGATATAGTAAGTGGAAACATTACCTTTGATATAGTGAGTGGAAACATTATCTTTGATATAGTAAGTGGAAACATTACCTTTTATATAGTAACTGTAAACATTTCCTTTGATATAGTAAGTGGAAACATTACCTTTTATATAGTAACTGTAAACATTTCCTTTGATATAGTAAGTGGGAACATTTCCTTTGATATAGTAAGTGGAAACATTACCTTTCATATAGTAAGTGGAAACATTTCCTTTCATATAGTAAGTGGAAACATTACATTTCATATAGTAAGTGGAAGCATTACCTTTGATATAGTAAGTGGAAACATTACCTTTGATATAGTAAGTGGAAACATTACATTTCATATAGTAAGTGGAGACATAACCTTTGATATAGTAAGTGGAAGCATTACCTTTGATATAGTAAGTGGGAACATTACCTTTGACATAGTAAGTGGAAACATTACCTTTGATATAGTAAGTGGAAACATTACCTTTGATATAGTAAGTGGAAACATTACCTTTGATATAGTAAGTGGAAACATTACCTTTGATATAGTAAGTGGAAACATTAACTTTGATATAGTAAGTGGAAACATTACCTTTTGATATAGTAAGTGGAAACATTACCTTTCATATAGTAAGTGGAAACATTAACTTTGATATAGTAAGTGGAAACATTACCTTTGATGCAGTAAGTGGAAACATTACCTTTGATATAGTAAATGGAAACATTACCTTTGATATATAAATGTAAGTGGAAACATTGTCTTTGATATAGTAAGTGGAAACATTACCTTTGATATAGTAAGTGGAAACATTACCTTTGATATATCAATGTAAGTGGAAACATTACCTTTGATATATAAATGTAAGTGGAAACATTACCTTTGATATATAAATGTAAGTGGAAACATTACCTTTGATATAGTAAGTGGAAACATTACCTTTGATATAGTAAGTGGAAACATTACCTTTGATATAGTAAGTGGAAACATTACCTTTGATATAGTAAGTGGAAACATTACCTTTGATATAGTAAGTGGAAACATTACCTTTGATATAGTAAGTGGAAACATTACCTTTGATATAGTAAGTTGAAACATTACCTTTGATATAGTACGTGGAAACATTACCTTTGATATAGTAAGTAGAAACATTACCTTTGATATAGTAAGTGGAAACATTACCTTTGATATAGTAAGTGGAAACATTACCTTTGATATAGTAAGTGGAAACATTACCTTTGATATAGTAAGTGGAAACATTACCTTTGATATAGTAAGTGGAAACATTACCTTTGATATAGTAAGTGGAAACATTTCCTTTGATATAGTAAGTGGAAAGATTACCTTTGATATAGTAAGTGGAAACATTACCTTTGATATAGTAAATGGAAACATTACCTTTGATATAGTAAATGGAAACATTACCTTCTACCAACTCATATTCTGTATGCAATAGTAGATATGTATATCGGTCGATCAATAATGTTTTCTTCATTACAGATGTTTTGAAGCAGGTTGATGTCACCTTTGATAGTTGATGACAGACACTGTTTACTCAAACAGCTTCTCTCGTGGTTGTTTGTACCAATCAACAGAATCATAAAGTGAAATAGAAGCGAAGTCGGTCTTGTTTCTCACAACAATTCCCATTTCTAGAAATATTATTTACACTTGTTTTGTTCATGCTTTGAGTTTCTCTTCTAGATAAACTCGCTAACGTTAAACAAAGATTGTCATCATCATCACGCACCATGCCTGATAGCGTTGTGCCAGAATCTATATTTTTCATTATAATTTATATTTTATTTATATTATATTATAATATTTCTATTATATTATAATTTATAATTTTAAATTATTTAGTAGCACATTTAAATGAAAGTGGACACAGAACTCAATATGGTGGTAACAACATGAATACAACAGTCTTTAAACTTCCGATTTCTACATTCAACTTTGGTATGTTACGAATACTAGCCTCTTAGCGTTCTTGACGTATAAGTAACTTCGTCATCCTTAGTGGTCTTTAGTGATAATCTAATTAGGCAATTACTAGTTCCCTGTAATCAAACTAATAGCTCTTATCCACTCCTCTCAAAGCTGTTCCTTAGTTATAATTGTGTCCTCACCTGTAATTAAATAACTCAGTTCACACAATCTCCTGTATCCGTAAACGATTCTGGAATCTACATGCGAATTCTTATAATTTCTCCAAAAGCTTAGAATATTTCTCAACTTCTCTGCTCCAGACATCTTTGAAAACTGTCTTAAACTATCTAATTCACTTCTCACTCTCTGCCTTGAGGTAGGTCTCTTGACTTAGTCTAATTCTACATCTTGTCTGGTATGTCCAAACTCTTCGTGACTGAATGCTCAATCTAACTAACCCCTAACCTTCTGCCTAAAGGCAGGTTTCTAAATTCCTCTACTACATTTTCTTTGGTGTGTCCCGAGACCTTTGTGGGCCAAAAATGTGTCTGTCCCAAGGATGTTCCTGAGTTTTGTCGCTATGTCAGCCACTTCCAAATAACTGAGGATTGTGGGAATCTTGGCTATGACTGTTACAGAGTTCTATATATTTTTTTGCCGTTTAGCTAGGTAGATCTCTGCCCTAGCAAATAAAGAGTAAGACGTCTCCTTTCCCTCGCTAGTCTTCGGGACACCCCTGGGCAAAGTTCCGTTTAGGCCCCCTGTCAGGGTTATGTGAAGCCATTAGAGCAGGTGGTGGATTGTGTTGTGGTGATTGGAGCTGTCGGCAAGTGGTGCCGGTTATGGTCTCCAATGCTTGATGACAGGCAGAGGATCTCATTTATAGAGACAATGGCTGCGGTCTCCGACTAGTACAGTCAATGCCAATTTGGAAAGTAATACTAAACTATCTTTTTATATTGCCTAGAATAATTATGCCAAAACACAACTTAATATCTACAGCTAACGTCGTTAATGGGGACTCCACAGCCACCTCTTCCGGTAGGGAGCATCATGTGCTACAGTTGACAACCGATCGTCATCAAGCAACTGTATGCAAGATAAGAAATAAAGTGACACTAGCAATAAGAACTTGGAACATTAGATCAGCATTCCAGGTTGGTAAAATAGAAAACATCAGCCAAGAAATGAAGAGAATAAGATTGAACATCTTGGGACTATGTGAAATGAGATGGAAAGGAGCAGGATTATTACAACGCGACAGCGGAAATGTAATTTACTCTGGGGGAACCACACACGAAAGAGGAGTAGGCATCATGTTAGATAGAGAAAGAAGCAAAACAGTGAAAGGATTTTGGCCAGTATCAGACAGAATTCTGCGAGTAAAATTGAGAGGTAGACCAATGGGTATCAACATAATTCAAGTTTATGCACCAACAAGTAATAGCGAAGAAGAAGACATTGATACTTTTTACAAGCTAGAGATGACCATAGAATAGTGTAAATCCCAAGAGATAACTATTATATTAGGGGATTTCAATGCAAAGGTAGGAACAGCTAAAGTGCAAAATGTGGCTGGGGGGCATGACCTTGGAGAGACGAATGACAGAGGGGATAGATTGATAGATTGGGCAAAGACATATGAAATGACTATAGGTAACACCTGATTCAAACAACAAACTAGGCGACTATGGACATGCCAAAGTCCAAAAACGTACACAATCAAATTGATTTTATACTGGTACAGAGAAGATTCAGGAATGGGCTAACAACTGTTAAAACAAGGCCAAGAGCAGATTGCAATAGCGACCATGTACCAGTAGTTGGAAAGATAAGAATAAAACTGCGGAAGGCACAGAAATCACCAAGAAATATAAAATTAGAACTATATATGCTTAGAGTAGATAGACAGATGGGTGATAAGTACAACCCGATAGTACAAAATAGATATAATGCTATTGAGAAAATATAGGGAATCGAGGAGCAGTGGGAAATACTCAAACAATCGATTCAACAAACCTCAAAAGATTTAATACCAGTGACTAAAAGAATCAACTATAAGAAATGGATAAAAGAAGAAATACTAGAACTAATGAACGAAAGACGAAAACATAAAAAAGAAGAACGGACATTTAAATATTGCACAAAGAGATCCAAAATAAATGCAGAGAAGTAAAAGAAGGATGGTTAAAGCAGAAATGTGTAGAAATGAAAAAAAAAAAAAAAGAATGACATAAACGTATTCGCAATCAGTTAAATGGATTAACAGGAAGAAAAGAAGTCAAAGTTTCAGGATGTGTGAAATCAAAGGAAGGAAATATAATAATGGGACAGGAGAAGATAATGGAAAGATGGACTGAATATATCAGTCAACTCTATGATGATGAAAGACCAAAGCTAAACAATTCAAACAAAGACACAGGACCACCTTTATGCAGTGGAGGACACAATTCAACACATGAAAAGAGGCAAAGCTCCAGGTCCCGACAATATAACAATCGAAGAGATAAATGCATTAGGAGAACTGGGAGTACAAGTAATAACAAAACTACTCAATGACATATATAACACTGGAAACATACCCGAAGATCTACTAAAATCTATCTTTGTAGCCATACCAAAGAAGTCAGTTATTGTGAGGACCATCGCACTATTAGTATCATGAGCCATATGACGAAAATATTACTAAGAATCATCATGAGACGTGAAAGGAACAAAATACATGTAAAACCTGAAATAAGTGAGGAACTATGTGGATTTGTGGAAGGAAAGGGCACCAATAATGCAATATAAATCCTAAGAACATTAATAGAAAGAGCTATAGAAGTAAATAAAGATCTATATATGTGCTTTATAAACTACACAAAAAGAATTTGACAAAGTAAAGCCTGTGGAAATAATCAATATGCTGGAGAAATTAAATATTGATGACAAGGATCCGAAAATCATAAAAAAACATGTACTGTCAACAAACAACAGCTTTACGAATTAGCAACCGAACAGGACAATTACAATATATAAAACAAGGAGTCAGACAAGGCTGTGTTCTGTCACTAGATTTGTTTTCACATTACAGCGAACACATTATGAGATCAATAGTAGACAAAAAAGGAATTGAAGTCAACGGTCACAACATAAATAAATTAGGGATATGCGGATGACACAGTCTTAATAGCAGAGACAGAGACTGAACTACAAGAAATGATAGACATAATAGTAAAAGAAAGCAACAAGAAAGGTCTCAGTCTGAATAATAAGAAAACAGAAGTAATGGTCAAATCGAAGAAACAATCATCACCATCATGCAACATAAAAATAAACAGGACAAATGAGAAACAAGTGCAACGCGTGAAATACTTGGGCACAATAATAACATCAGATGGAAGATGCACCACGGAAATAAAAAGCAGAATAGGTCAGGCCAAAATAGCATTTCAGAAAATGAAAATATCTTATGTAACAAATCTATGTCAATAAAAATAAGAAAGAGAGTTCATTGGGACAATATAGAACCAATTCTGACCTATGGAAGCGAATCATGGACAGTAGACAAACAAATGAAAAGACGATTAGAGGCCACAGAGATGGGATTTCTCAGAAGAATGTTGAACGTTCCCTGTACAGCTAACAAGACCAATGACGAAGTTCTCAAAGAGACCAACACAAATAGGCAGCTCCTAAAAAAACATCAGAAAGAAACAATCAACATTTTTCGGGCACATCATCAGAGGAGGAAAGTTGGAATACTTGGTTACAAATGGCAAAAAAAAAGGAAAGAGAGATCGCGGACGACAAAGAGAGAAAATACTGGATAGCTTGGTGTCATGGCATAGAAAACAGTCAACAGCATAACTGATACGATTCACTGTAGATAGAAGATTGTGGAAGGACATGATCGCCTGCGCCAACCGGTATGGCACATGATGATGATGAAACAAAATAGACATACTAAAGACCGAACTAAATGTAGATTGCTGTTTTTTCTATTCTGTCAAGCTTTTCAGTTAAATTTTGTGATATGCGTATTTCTTGTGTTATCATGCATGTGTATATGTCTCTTTGATTAACGTTTTCCTCTTTTGTGTGGCCCTGTGTATTTTGTGAAACAGTCACGTGATGTATAGGTTTAAGCGTTATTGGGAATATTGGAGGCTCCATTCTGTTTGTTCGAATGTTGCTGCATCAATTGTTGTTATCATCACCATCATCATCATCTTCAGATAAGGTCCCATATTTGCAGAACTTTGTATTTACCAAAACCTGTTTGAAATAATCTGTCTCTAGCCATATCTCCAACTTTTTCTTTTATAATATTCAAGGTCTCATTGATGTTTTGAAAACACCTTCATCTTGGTCTGCCCTTGATGCACCGTCCTGTAACCACGCCTTCCATTATTATACTTTCCAGCTCGCCGTATCTCACCAAGGGGCCTACACATATTTGAATATTTCAGTGTTTTGAACGGTTTATATCACTGTGACAATAGATAGCACACTCTGTCATTATTTCTGATCCTCTGTACGACCAACGAGATGGCGAATTAGTGGCGAGAATTATGAAATTGGATTGTGTAGTGTATGAGTAATTTAATGTTCAGGCAGTCTTTGAATGTTAGGTTCCACAGATCATTCAACGATGGAGCTGACCACTATTTTGCTGGCTGTGGTCGTTTTGATGATTGCCTTCTTCTGGTTCCGACGAGCTGATCCCCGACTACCACCCAGCCCCATGAGACCTCTACCACTAGTGGGTCATCTTCTCTACATGGCTCATGACACTCGGACACAGTTCGTGGAGTGGAAGAAACGATGCGGGGACATTTACAGGTGAGATATACGAACGGGTATTTGTGTCGTGCATGATACATGGACATTAGACAAGAGAACAGAACAAAGAAATAAATGTGGATATATAGATCAATAGGTAGAATTGGATGGAAAGAAAAGAAAATAAACCATGAAGTCTTAAAACAACTACAAATGAAAAGAGAACTACTAAATACACAGAGGGCCTCGGTAGCCTAGTTGGGAAGACCACCCGACTGTGCTACCAACGTTGAAACAACCCGTGTTCGATTCACGCTGGAATGAGTGTGAGTTGTACTCATGGGTGGAAAAAAATACCCCCGCTGTCGACCCAACCGTTTGGTAGAAATGGGTAATGGATTTATTACTCTAAGGAAGATGAGAAATGTCGCCTCGCATTTTGAGTTTCAATGCTTGAAGCGACACTATCAAGAAGTTTCCGAACACTTCTTGATGGGCGGCGGAGCACATATGGGTGAAAACTGACGTGCTAAGACTCCGAATCAAGTCTCGTACTTTACCTTTTACCTTTACCTTTACCTTTACCTTTTACCTTTTACCTTTACCCTTTAGCTTTGCCCTATACCCTTTACCTTTTACCTTTTACCTTTACCCTTTACTCTTTATCTTTTACCTCTGCCTTTACCTTTTACCTTTACCTTTTACCTTTACCTTTTACCGTTACCGTTACCTTTACCTTTACCTTTTAACTTTACTTTTTTACTTTTACCTTTACCTTTTACCTTATCTTTTAACGTCACCTTTTACATTTATCTTTTACATTTACCTTTTACCATTTACCTTTTACCTTTACCTTTTACCTTTTACCTTTACCTTTTACCTTTACAGTTCAAATAAGACAAATGTACGTGGGGGATAGTAGAATTGAAAAGTAAAGTACATGGGGGATAGTAGACATGAAGAATAAAGTACGTGGGGGATAGTAGAATTGAAGAGTAAAGTACATGCGTGATAGCAGAATTGAAGAGTAAAGTACATGGGGGACAGTAGAATTGAAGAGTAAAGTACATGGGGGATAGTAGAATTGAAGAGTAAAGTACATGGGGGATAGTAGAATTGAAGAGTAAAGTACATGGGGGATAGTAGAATTGAAGAGTAAAGTACATGGGGGATAGTAGAATTGAAGAGTAAAGTACATGGGGGATAGTAGAATTGAAGAGTAAAGTACATGGGGGATAGTAGAATTGAAGAGTAAAGTACATGGGGGATAGTAGAATTGAAGAGTAAAGTACATGGGGGATAGTAGAATTGAAGAGTAAAGTACATGGGGGATAGTAGACATGAAGAATAAAGTACGTGGGGGATAGTAGAATTGAAGAGTAAAGTACATGGGGGATAGTAGACATGAAGAATAAAGTACGTGGGGGATAGTAGAATTAAAGAGTAAAGTACATGGGGGATAGTAGAACTGAAGAGTAAAGCACATGGGGGATAGTAGAATTGAAGAGTAAAGTACATGGGGGATAGTAGATATGAAGAATAAAGTACATGGGGGATAGTAGAATTGAAGAGTAAAGTACATGCGGGATAGTAGACATGAAGAATAGCGTACATGGGGGATAGTAGAATTAAAGAGTTAAGTACATGGGGGATAGTAGACATGAAGAATATAGTACATGGGGGATAGTAGAATTGAAGATTAAAGTACATGTGGGATAGTAGAATTGAAGAGTAAAGTACATTGGGGATAGTAGAATTGAAGAGTAAAGTACATGGGGGATAGTAGAATTGAAGAGTAAAGTACATGGGGGATAGTAGACATGAAGAATAAAGTACATGGGGGATAGTAGAATTGAAGAGTAAAGTACATGGGGGATAGTAGAATTGAAGAGTAAAGTACATGGGGTATAGTAGAATTGAAGAGTAAAGTACATGGGGGATAGTAGAATTGAAGAGTAAAGTACATGGGGGATAGTAGAATTGAAGAGTAAAGTACATGGGGGATAGTAGAATTGAAGAGTAAAGTACATGGGGGATAGTAGAATTGAAGAGTAAAGTACATGGTGGACCGTAGACCTTTAGAGTAAAATACACGATGATTCGTAGACTTGAAGAGGAAAATACACAAGGAATAGTAGACTGTAAAAGTAAGGAGACGAGGAATCAAAGTAAGGTACATATGGAATCGTAGACTTGAAGAGTAAATTAAATGGGGATTAGCAGACTTGAAGAGTAAAACACATGGTGAATAGTAGATTTGAAGAATAAACTTTATGGTGAATCGTAGACTTGAAGAGTAGAGTACACGATGATTCGTAGACTTCAAGAGGAAAGTACACAAGGAATAGTAGACTGTAAAAGTAAGGAACACGAGGAATCATTGACTGGAGTCGTAAAGTGCACGGGGAATCATAGACTTGAAGAGTAAAGTACACAATGAATCGTGACTCGCGACTCCCATACATTAAACACATTTTTTTTTTCAAATTGGGTAAATGAAAACACAGTTTTGTCAGTGTAATATAATTAAAAAATAACGTTAACTTTTGGTATATTTAATGGCTGACATTGTAACTCATTAGTAAGCTTAAAACTATATGCAGTACGTGATGACGTGTTTCCTCTTCTTACAAATCTTATGTCCCCACTGCTGGACGACCCCACAGAAAATATTTTTCGACTTCGTTTGGGACCCGACCAATGGGCTGGGAACCATTGTGATTCCCGTCATGCGAGTCGTATCAATAATAAGGCTAAATAGTCATCCCGTGGTGAATGTGGTAGGCATGTGGAACAAACATATTTTCGATTCATGTACACACATGTGGCATGAATAATCTTCAGGATACACATCGAGGCTGTGCGTGTGTCAGACAACGTGAGCCAGTGTTCGAGTATCTATCTATTTGTTTGTCTGTCACTCTGTCCTTTCGAGCAGAAGTCGGCACAAAGCGCAAAAATTAAAGACTCTTGTCTTCAACGATCTTTCAACTATCATACCTTGCACATGACCTGCATTGTGCACGGCTCTGTTCTGGGCAAGTTGTTCAATCTTGGCTAGGGAGCTGATGACTGCTGATGTTGCCTTTCTCTTTAATGTTCTTTTTACTATTTCTTTAAGTCGGGCTCTACTTCTTTTATCCTCTGGTTCCTATTTCAGGGCTTGCTTTGAGATTCTTTTGTTGCTCTTGTCATCGCAGTGCCAGCACATGACCACCTTCTCTTCTTGTTTCTTCTCATCACAGTGCCACACATGACCACTTTCTTCCTTTGATTATAATTGATACATTGTATTCTTTGTCACTGTTCATATTTCTGCACTAGTCTATAATTCATTTAGTGGTATAGAAAATATTTTCCTCGGACATTTCTTGTCAAATACATCTAGTTTATTTTCTATTTCGTTAGTTCTTTTCCAGCTCAAGCATGCATAATCAAAACTGGATAGTACATTTGATTTGAACATCCTGAGTTTTGTTTTTGTGGTTAGTAATTTTGATTCCCATATTTGATCAATGTTTCTGAAAGTCTTTACTGCCTCTTCTATTCTGATTCTAATTACTTTCTTTGTGTCTTCTTCTTGATCTATGGAACTTCCAAAACATACTAAGTGACCGACTAGTTTCTAGGCCTAATTTTAATTGTCTCCTGGAAACTCGATGGCCAATGTGGGCTATGGTTGACCGGCAGAACCTGTTTTTTTTAATAAGAGTAACGAATTAAGGATGGCCAATCTCGTATGTAACGGCATTGTGGTTCTCAGGTGCTCTCGTCTCGCTGGAAAGGTAATGTAATACCACATCTCCAGGTCATTAAGATCCATTCAGAGTAACTTTGTGTATTAGTCTATGTCTTCGAATTGAATAAAAAAAATGTTGAATGACAGATATGTCACTGTTTAGGTAAATTTACATAGCATGAGGAGAATGTCATTTTCTGTGCTGGCGTCACTACAACAAACAAATCATGGAGTAACATGTCCTCCAACAAACAAATCATGGAGTAACATGTCCTCCAACAAACAAATCATGGAGTAACATGTCCTCCAACAAGCAAATCATGGAGTAACATGTCCTCCAACAAACAAATCATGGAGTAACATCTCCAACAAACAAATCATGGAGTAACATGTCCTCCAACAAACAAATCATGGAGTAACATGTCCTCCAACAAACAAATCATGGAGTAACATGTCCTCCAACAAGCAAATCATGGAGTAACATGTCCTCCAACAAGCAAATCATGGAGTAACATGTCCTCCAACAAGCAAATCATGGAGTAACATGTCCTCCAACAAACAAATCATGGAGTAACATCTCCTCCAGCAAACAAATCATGGAGTAACATCTCCAACAAACAAATCATGGAGTAACATGTCCTCCAGCAAACAAATCATGGAGTAACATGTCCTCCAGAAAAAAATCATGGAGTAACATCTCCAACAAACAAATCATGGAGTAACATGTCCTCCAACAAACACATCATGGAGTAACATGTCCTACAACAAACAAATCATAGAGTAAAATGTCCTCCAACAAACAAATCATGGAGTAACATGTCCTCCAACAAACAAATCATGGAGTAACATGTCCTCCAACAAGCAAATCATGGAGTAACATGTCCTCCAACAAACAAATCATGGAGTAACATGTCCTCCAACAAGCAAATCATGGAGTAACATGTCCTCCAACAAGCAAATCATGGAGTAACATGTCCTCCAACAAACAAATCATGGAGTAACATCTCCTCCAACAAACAAATCATGGAGTAACATGTCCTCCAACAAACAAATCATGGAGTAAAATGTCCTCCAACAAACAAATCATAGAGTAACATGTCCTCCAACAAACAAATCATGGAGTAACATGTCCTCCAACAAACAAATCATGGAGTAACATCTCCTCCAACAAACAAATCATGGAGTAACATGTCCTCCAACAAACAAATCATGGAGTAACATGTCCTCCAACAAACAAATCGTGGAGTAACATGTCCTCCAACAAACAAATCATGGAGTAACATGTCCTCCAACAAACAAATCATAGAGTAACATGTCCTCCAAATAACAAATCATGGAGTAACATGTCCTCCAACAAACAAATCATGGAGTAACATGTCCTCCAACAAACAAATCATGGAGTAACATGTC
Organism: Megaustenia siamemsis; assembly: GCA_032433765.1. NCBI lineage: Eukaryota > Metazoa > Mollusca > Gastropoda > Stylommatophora > Ariophantidae > Megaustenia > Megaustenia siamemsis. Next base: position 10,231,317 of record JAVIAB010000124.1, read on the forward strand.
CTCCAACAAACAAATCATGAAGTAACATGTCCTCCAACAAACAAATCATGGAGTAACATGTCCTCCAACAAACAAATCATGGAGTAACATGTCCTCCAACAAGCAAATCATGGAGTAACATGTCCTCCACCAAACAAATCATGGAGTAACATGTCCACCAACAAACAAATCATAGAGTAACATGTCCTCCAACAAACAAATCATGGAGTAACATGTCCTCCAACAAGCAAATCATGGAGTAACATGTCCTCCAGCAAACAATTCATGGAGTAACATGTACTCCAACAAACAAATCATGGAGTAACATGTCCTCCAACAAGCAAATCTTGGAGTAACATGTCCTCCAACAAACAAATCATGGAGTAACATGTCCTCCAACAAACAAATCATAGAGTAACATGTCCTCCAACAAACAAATCGTGGAGTAACATGTCCTCCAACAAACAAATCGTGGAGTAACATGTCCTCCAACAAACAAATCGTGGAGTAACATGTCCTCCAACAAACAAATCATGGAGTAACTTGTCCTCCAACAAACAAATCATAGAGTAACATGCCCTCCAACAAACAAATCATGGAGTAACATGTCCTCCAACAAACAAATCATAGAGTAACATGTCCTCCAACAAACAAATCATGGAGTAACATGTCCTCCAACAAACAAATCATGGAGTAACATGTCCTCCAACAAACAAATCGTGGAGTAACATGTCCTCCAGCACACAAATCATGGAGTAACATGTCCTCCAACAAACAAATCATGGAGTAACATGTCCTCCAACAAACAAATCATAGAGTAACATGTCTTCCAACAAACAAATCATAGAGTAACATGTCCTCCGACAAACAAATCATGGAGTAACATGTCCTCCAACAAACAAATCGTGGAGTAACATGTCCTCCAACAAACAAATCATGGAGTAACATGTCCTCCAACAAACAAATCGTGGAGTAACATGTCCTCCAACAAACAAATCATGGAGTAACATGTCCTCCAACAAACAAATCATGGAGTAACATGTCCTCCAGCAAACAAATCATGGAGTAACATGTCCTCCAACAAACAAATCGTGGAGTAACATGTCCTCCAACAAACAAATCATGGAGTAACATGTCCTCCAACAAAAAAAATCATGGAGTAACATGTCCTCCAACAAACAAATCATAGAGTAACATGTCCTCCAGCAAACAAATCATGGAGTAACATGTCCTCCAACAAACAAATCGTGGAGTAACATGTCCTCCAACAAACAAATCATGGAGTAACATGTCCTCCAACAAACAAATCATGGAGTAACATGTCCTCCAACAAATAAATCGTGGAGTAACATGTCCTCCAACAAACAAATCATAGAGTAACATGTCCTCCAACAAACAAATCATGGAGTAACATGTCCTCCAACAAACAAATCATAGAGTAACATGTCCACCAACAAACAAATCATGGAGTAACATGTCCTCCAACAAACAAATCATGGAGTAACATGTCCTCCAACAAACAAATCATGGAGTAACATGTCCTCCAACAAACAAATCATGGAGTAACATGTTCTCCAACAAACAAGGCGAGGAGCGTGAACTCGAGAGAACGGACCTGGTTTACATAAACAGCGATTTTGACTCAAGAATGACGAGCCAACCTGGCAATAGAGTGTCATTGATCTAGCCCTGGTATCCTCTTCTTTTAGATGATCTAAATGCGCGTCCTAGAACATGAAGTAAGTGCGTGTTCAAGTACATGATGTAAGTGCGTGTCCCAGTACATGATGTAAGTGCGCGTCCCAGTACATGATATGAGCGCATGTCCTAGTACATGATGTAAATGCGCATCCTAGTACATGATGTAAGTGCATGTCCTAGTACATGATGTAAGTGCGTGTCCCAGTTGATGATGTATGTGCGTGTCCTAGTACATGATGTAAGTGCGTGTCTCAGTACACGTCCCGGTACATGATGTAAGTGCATGTCCTAGTACATGATGTAAGTGCGTGTCCCGTTCATGATGTAAGTGCGTGTCCCAGTACATGATGTAAATGCATGTCCTAATACATGATGTAAGTGCGTGTCCCAGTTATGATGTAAGTTCGTGTCTCAGTACATGTCCCAGTACATGATGTAAGTGCGTGTCCCAGTACATGATGTAAGTGCGTGTCTCAGTGCATATCCCAGTACATGATGTAAGTACATGTCCCAATTCATGAAGTAAGGGCGTGTCCTAGTACATGATGTAAGTGCGTGTCTCAGTAATGTCCCAATACATTATGTAAGTGCGTTTCCCATTGCATGATATAAGTGCGTGTCTCAGTACATGTCTAAGTACATGATGTAAGTGCGTGTCCCTGTACATGATGTAAGTGCGTATCCCAGTACATGAAGTAAATGCGTGTCTCAGTACATACATGTCCCAGTACATGATGTAAGAGCGTGTCTCAGTACATGTCCCAGTACATGATGTAAGTGCGTGTCTCAGTACATGTCCCAGTACAAGATGTAAGTATGTGTCCCAGTACATGATGTAAGTGCGTGTCTCAGTACATGTCCCAGTACATGATGTAAGTGCGTGTCTCAGTACATGTCCCAGTACATGATGTAAGTGCGTGTCTCAGTACATGTCCCAGTACATGATGTAACTGCGTGTCTCAGTACATGTCCCAGTACATGATGTAAGTGCGTGTCTCAGTACATGTCCCAGAACATGATGAAAGTGCGTGTCTCAGTACATGTCCCAGTACATGATGTAACTGCGTGTCCCAGTACATGTCCCAGTACATGATGTAAGTGCGTGTCTCAGTACATGTCCCAGTACATGATGTAACTGCGTGTCCCCCTACATGATGTAAGTGCGTGTCTCAGTACATATCCCAGTACATGATGTAAGTGCGTGTCTCAGTACATGTCCCAGTACATGATGTAAGTGCGTGTCTCAGTACATGTCCCAGTACATGATGTAAGTATGTGTCCCAGTACATGATGTAAGTGCGTGTCTCAGTACATGTCCCAGTACATGATGTAAGTGCGTGTCCCAGTACATGTCCCAGTACATGATGTAACTGCGTGTCCCAGTACATGATGTAAGTGCATGTCTCAGTACATGATGTAACTGCGTGTCCCAGTACATGATGTAAGTGCGTGTCTCAGTACATGATGTAAGTGCGTGTCTCAGTACATGTCCCAGTACATGATGTAAGTGCGTGTCTCAGTACATGTCCCAGTACATGATTTAAGTGCGTGTCTCAGTACATGTTTCAGTACAGGATGTAAGTGCGTGTCTCAGTACATGTCCCAGTACATGATGTAAGTATGTGTCCCAGTACATGATGTAAGTGCGTGTCTCAGTACATGTCCCAGTACATGATGTAACTGCGTGTCCCAGTACATGATGTAACTGCGTGTCTCAGTACATGATGTAACTGCGTGTCCCAGTACATGATGTAAGTGCGTGTCTCAGTACATGATGTAAGTGCGTGTCCCTGTACATGATGTAAGTGCGTATCCCAGTACATGAAGTAAATGCGTGTCTCAGTACATACATGTCCCAGTACATGATGTAAGAGCGTGTCTCAGTACATGTCCCAGTACATGATGTAAGTGCGTGTCTCAGTACATGTCCCAGTACATGATGTAAGTATGTGTCCCAGTACATGATGTAAGTGCGTTTCTCAGTACATGTCCCAGTACATGATGTAAGTGCGTGTCTCAGTACATGTCCCAGTACATGATGTAAGTGCGTGTCTCAGTACATGTCCCAGTACATGATGTAAATGCGTGTCTCAGTACATGTCCCAGTACATGATGTAAGTGCGTGTCTCAGTACATGTCCCAGAACATGATGTAAGTGCGTGTCTCAGTACATGTCCCAGTACATGATGTAAGTGCGTGTCTCAGTACATGTCCCAGTACATGATGTAAGTGCGTGTCTCAGTACATGTCCCAGTACATGATGTAACTGCGTGTCCCAGTACATGTCCCAGTACATGATGTAAGTGCGTGTCTCAGTACATGTCCCAGTACATGATGTAACTGCTTGTCCCAGTACATGTCCCAGTACATGATGTAAGTGCGTGTCTCAGTACATATCCCAGTACATGATGTAAGTGCGTGTCTCAGTACATGTCTCAGTACATGATGTAAGTGCGTGTCTCAGTACATGTCCCAGTACATGATGTAAGTATGTGTCCCAGTACATGATGTAAGTGCGTGTCTCAGTACATGTCCCAGTACATGATGTAAGTGCGTGTCCCAATACATGTCCAAGTACATGATGTAACTGCGTGTCCCAGTACATGATGTAAGTGCGTGTCTCAGTACATGATGTAACTGCGTGTCCCAGTACATGATGTAAGTGCGTGTCTCAGTACATGATGTAACTGCGTGTCCCAGTACATGATAAAAGTGCGTGTCTCAGTACATGATGTAACTGCGTGTCCCAGTACATGATGTAAGTGCGTGTCTCAGTACATGTCCCAGTACATGATGTAAGTGCGTGTCTCAGTACATGTCGCAGTACATGATGTAAGTGCGTGTCTCAGTACATGTTTCAGTACATGATGTAAGTGCGTGTCTCAGTACATGTCCCAGTACATAATGTAAGTATGTGTCCCAGTACATGATGTAAGTGCGTGTCTCAGTACATGTCCCAGTACATGATGTAAGTGCGTGTCCCAGTACATGTCCCAGTACATGATGTAACTGCGTGTCCCAGTACATGATGTAACTGCGTGTCTCAGTACATGATGAACTGCGTGTCCCAGTACATGATGTAAGTGCGTGTCTCAGTACATGATGTAACTGCGTGTCCCAGTACATGATGTAAGTGCGTGTCTCAGTACATGATGTAACTACGTGTCCCAGTACATGATGTAAGTGCGTGTCTCAGTACATGTCCCAGTACATGATGTAAGTGCGTGTCCCAGTACATGTCCCAGTACATGATGTAAGTGCGTGTCCCAGTACATGTCGCAGTACATGATGTAAGTGCGTGTCCCAGTACATGTCCCAGTACATGTCCCAGTACATGATGTAAGTGCGTGTCCCAGTACATGATGTAAGTGCGTGTCCCAGTACATGATATAAGTGCGTGTCCCAGTACATGTCCAAGTACATGATGTAAGTGCGTGTCCCAGTACATGTCCAAGTACATGATGTAAGTGCGTGTCTCAGTACATGTCCCAGTACATGATGTAAGTGCGTGTCCCAGTACATGATGTAAGTCATGACCATCAACAGTTTACTTTCGGAGAAGAGTAAACCCAGGAAACAGGCCAAGTAGGAGTGTCCTGTAGGACTTGTGGCCACTCAGGTCCAGACTGTGCGAGAAAGATAATACTTGACAAGGACGACATTCACAAGTGTAGAACGAAACGTTGACAGTAAACGCCATGGTGGGTCTCTTTGTCGTCATTGATATCTCCTTCCCTGTAATTTACCAGTTGTAACAAATAATTCGAACCTTCCTCTTCTCATGATATGTCCGAAAAGTGTCGAATTTTCTTTCTGATGTTTTTTGGGAGCTTCCTTTTTGTGTTGGTCACTTTGAGAATGTCTTCGTTGGTATTTTTAGCTCCTCGGGAAACTATCAAATCTTCTGGTAAATTCTATCTTAGAGGCCTCTCACCGACTTTCAGTACATGTCCCAGTACATGATGTAAGTGCGTGTCCCAGTACATGATGTAAGTGCGTGTCTCAGTACATGATGTAAGTGCGTTTCCCAGTACATGATGTAAGTGCGTGTCTCAGTACATGTCCCAGTACATGATGTAAGTGCGTGTCCCAGTACATGTCCCAGTACATGTCCCAGTACATGATGTAAGTGCGTGTCCCAGTACATGATGTAAGTACATGTCCCAGTACATGTCCCAGTACATGATGTAAGTGCGTGTCCCAGTACATGATGTAAGTACATGTCCCAGTACATGTCCCAGTACATGATGTAAGTGCGTGTCCCAGTACATGATGTAAGTGCGTGTCCCAGTACATGTCCCAGTACATGATGTAAGTGCGTGTCCCAGTACATGTCCTAGTACATGATGTAAGTGCGTGTCCCAGTACATGTCCCAGTACATGATGTAAGTGCGTGTCCCAGTACATGATGTAAGTGCGTGTCCCAGTACATGATGTAAGTGCGTGTCCCAGTACATGTCCAAGTACATGATGTAAGTGCGTGTCTCAGTACATGTCCCAGTACATGATGTAAGTGCGTGTCCCAGTACATGATGTAAGTCATGACCATCAACAGTTTACTTTCGGAGAAGAGTAAACCCAGGAAACAGGCCAAGTAGGAGTGTCCTGTAGGACTTGTGGCCACTCAGGTCCAGACTGTGCGAGTAAGATAATACTTGACAAGGACGACGTTCACAAGTGTAGAACGAAACGTTGACAGTAACCGCCATGGTGGGTCTCTTTGTCGTCATTGATATCTCCTTCCCTGTAATTTACCAGTTGTAACAAATAATTCGAACCTTCCTCTTCTCATGATATGTCCGAAAAGTGTCGAATTTTCTTTCTGATGTTTTTTGGGAGCTTCCTTTTTGTGTTGGTCACTTTGAGAATGTCTTCGTTGGTATTTTTAGCTCCTCGGGAAACTATCAAATCTTCTGGTAAATTCTATCTTTGAGGCCTCTCACCGACTTTCTATTTGTTTGTCTACTGTCCATAATTGTCTTCCACAGGTCATATTTAGATCTATATAACACCGAGTACCGGCTGTTGGACTTGATGTGCGTATTCTGTTATCAAGAGGAGATAACCGGAAAGAGCAGAGATCGGTAGCCTTATCCATCCTGTTAAATTCTAGAATGTGGAAGAACGTACTGGATGAACAATTGCAAGAAGAAGTATGCTACTATGTAAAGAATTGGAGAGCTATGCCAATAAAAAAATAGTAATCATAGAACATTTGCTTTCCAGCCTGTACTTGGGAGGTACTCTCGTGGTTGTCCTCAACGATTACGATCTGATCAAGGAAGCTTTTGTCAAGAAGGCAGACGTGTGCTCTGGCAGACCGCCATATTATTTCGTCGAGGTATGTTTTTTGTTAGGACAGCTTGCGACGATATCGTACGATCTTGTGTAATTACAGCTTAATTTATTTTATTTTATTGATGTGCCATTTAAATGGTGGATGAAGAAGAAGTATATCCACTCCTTAAATAGTCATCGAGTTAGATCAAAAAAGTCGGAAAAGCATTGACTTTTGAGTATATTAAATAACAAACAATACAATTGTTGGGATATTTGAACAGAATGTAACAAAATAACCCGCAGCCCGAGCGTATTGCATGAAAACATCAGGCTTTAGAGAGAAAGTGAATAGATGGAATCAAGGGGGCATTAAATAAATCAGACATGACAATAACACAGACACCCTAATTAACGAAGATTTAACAAATTACACATCCCTCCACTTTATAATACACACGTGACAGGGCCGACAGATCAAAACACTACACATCAAGCCTTCAATAAACGTTGCGAGAACACCAGATCAAAGGGCGACCGCGAAAAGGGTGGATTGACGGAATATTAGAAATACTGGGAAACTTAACAGCAGCAGACGGAAACAGAAAAGCAGAAGACCGCAAATGATGTCTCCTGTCGACGCCAAGAGGCAAATGTGGAAAGTAAACAGAAGAAGAGAAGCGATTTAAATTTCTGGACATACAAAGAAGGCAATAATCCGATATATATTTTGACAACAGGAAAAGTGGATGGAAAAGTGGACTGAAATACGGAGAAAATTATGAATGAAAGTTAAAGAGAATAATTGGTAGGAAGTTTGTAACGGAGTTTATAAATAATTGCACAGATAGAAAGTTGTAGAGAGACATATTCATTTGCATTAGCTGGCATTGCACTTGATTATGATGATTATTAATTTTACTAGCAGTTGTAATTGTAGTAGTGATGGTAATAATACTACAGTTCCAAATATCACTTCATTAATTCATTATCAGCTTTTACAATGTCACTTCTCTTCCTTTGTAATGTCTACGTATTCAAGAAGCTTTGGAATGACCTGTCCTTTTCTATCTTAGGCTAATTGAAGTGCTCTGGTTGTTTGAATCTAGGGCTGCTTGAAGATATATACGACACTGTCCACCATCTGACGCTATGTCTTCTTGTACAGTGGAGCCAGATAGTCGGTTGTTCTTGACGCGTAGAGTACACGTTGTTTGCTGGCTCCACAATAACAAGATGAAGGAATCGGGTAGAAAAGAATAGAGCCACTGTTACCTGCCACGCATGTCGTAAAAAGGTTTGGAATCGTCGCCTGCGCAGTTGAGTAGGACGTGAACGGAGCGATCTTGTCAATGGAATTTACAGATGCATTTTAGGAAATGCTGTGGTAAGTGGTGGGGCGGATATAGGAAATTCCTGACTACAGTAAAACTGGTTCTATGGGTAGAATAGAATAGATATGGATGAATCACATTCATTTATACTTATGTTTTATCTTATTGTCGGGTAGAAAACCTATAACAGAAAAGTATTTTATGGACAAGAAACAAATGTGTCAAAAATATTAAATCTACAATTTTTTATTTAAAAAAAATAAAAATAAATTGCTATCAATTTGCAGTCAAAACTTCCTAATGATTATAGTATTGAATCGTATTTTAAGGAAAGAGGTGTATAAATTGTACTGGCGAAAAAAAAGGTTTTTATTTGCGTAAGATGTTTGAGTCAAAACGGTAACAGCATAAAAAATTTGCAATATGCAGATGGTACAGTCTTAATAACAGAGACAGAGAATGAACTACAAGAAATGATAGCCATAGTTAAAGAAAGCAACTAGAATGGTGTCAGTCTCAACAGTAAGAAAACAAAAGTAATGGTCATATCGAAGAAACAATCATCTTCATCATGCAGCATTAAATAGCACAAATATGAAACAACGTTTCAAATACTTAGGCACAATAATAACATCAGATTGAAGATTCACCACAGAAGAAAAAAAATCTCAATAGCTCAGGCTAAAATAGCATTTCAGAAAATTAAAAACTTCTTACGCAACAAAATCTATGTCAATTGAAGTGAGAAAGATAGTTGATCGGTGCTACAAAGATCCATTTCTGAACTACGGAGGCGAATCATGGATAGTAAACAAAGAAATGGAAAGACGATAAGAGACCACGTAGATGGGATTTCTCAGAAGAATGTTGAAAGTTTCCTCTTCAGTCATAACGACCAACGAGACAATTCTCAACGAGGCCAACACAAAAAGGGAGCTCATAAAACGAATTAGATAAAACCAATCAACATTTTTCGGTCACATCACGAGAAGGGAAAAGTTGGAATACTTGGTTACAACTTGCGAAATACAGGGAAAGAGATGATCGCGGACGACAAAGAGAAAAGATACTAATAGCTTGGTGTCGTGGCATGGAAAACAGTGAATATTAGAATTGATACGATACACGGTAAATAGAAGATTGTGAAAGGACATGATCGCCTATGCCAACCGATATAGCACATTATGTTGAAGGTGTTCAAAATATACTACTAACCACAATACAGGCTTAGGTAGATGGTGCAAAGGTTGTGTTGTCATGTTGAAAAGAGTTATATAAATTGTAACGAAAACACTCGATAATACTTATTGTACCACAATTATATCTGAAAGAAATAATGTAGCAAAACATACAAGCCTGAACCGTTCTTAACAGTTGGAGGACGGAGGTGTGGTTTACATAAGCAAACCTGCAACCCAAAGGTTGTGGTTTCAGCATTGCAAGAAGGGGCGATTGTAGGTAAAATGACGTCAGACGTCTAGCATAGGCGTTCGACACTCTCTATAAGTGGAAATATAGGTGGAAAATAGGTGGTAATGTAGGTGGAAATATAGGTGGAAATATAGGTGGTAATGTAGGTGGAAATATAGGGGGAGATATGGTGGAAATATAGGAGGAAATATAGGTGGAAATATAGGTGGAATTATGGTGGAAATATGGTGGAAATATAGGTGGAAATATAGGTGGTAATGTAGGTGTTAATATAGGTGGCACGAATTTGTGAGATATTCTAATTAGGAGCCATCTCCCCCGCTCCGACCATCAACACTTCGGTACGGCCCCATGTTTCGTAACCGTGTCACCTGTGCCTATGTACTCCCCACTGACTCTGTCTTATTCCCCAATGGACGGTTCGAGATCAAGCATGGCTTCACATGTGTGTCCCGTAACATCATTTATGCCATCATATGCCAACGGTGCCACATGACTTAAATTGGCGAGTGTGGGGAACTATTAGCGGGAAGATTTTGTGAACATCTACGAGATGTTCAACAGAATACTGGCACTCCAGTGCCTTCCCAGTTCATCTCCTCAGACCACAAGGGCAAAGACGACAATCATATTATTGGTGTTGTCCTTTGTCACTCTGGCGACCGCAGCCGGCTTGCATTGGATAATCGCCTCATAGTCCAGTTTGGTTCGCTGACCCCACGCGGCATGAATGTATCTCACTCGTACACACAGTTTCCCTTTAGTTGCTCCTTCCCTATTGCATAGCCTTCTCTACTGCCATTGTTTGGGCACTTTAGTCTATTCATTATGCTATGCCATTCATAGTTCTCCTCCACTAGTCCCCACTTCGACACTTCGGTGGTCTCCCATACCCCTTTTTTCTATGTTACTTACCCTTCATATGTTTTTATTGTACCCTACTCTCAGACATGTCACTCTTTCCACCTTTTGCCTACCTGTTATTCTTCTGGCCTAATCTTTCTCCTTTGTGTTTGCACACTGACCTCAGTGTGTACTCTTCTGATTATGCGGGTATTATGCGTACATTTCTATACACATATGATTGTCCCCGTATGGGTGTGCACTTAGATGTTTGTGTTCATATGTATGGGTATTGGTATATATATATATATATATATATATATATATATATATATATATATATATATGCATGTATGTGTGTGTATATATATATATGCATATATATGTATATATACATATATATATGCATATATATGCACATATATGTGTATATGTATAAAGATGGACAAGTCAATCTATGACAGCCTGCACCATCAAAGCAAGAAACAGAGTAGAATGGCTATCCATGGTAGCCAACCCTCGTTGCGGAGAAGGCACTCGATGATGATGATGTGTATATGTATATATAGATATGTATAGGTATGTACATGCCTGTTTGTACGTGTATATATGTATACACGCATATGTTTGTGTGTGTGAATATGTGTATTTATGGGCCCCTAGGTACTTTTAGACATTGTCAGTGTCTTTGCAGTCTAACCTAGACAGCGTTCCCCCCAATCTTTTAGAACCCTTCACACAGCCTTGACCAGCAGGGTATAATTACAGCTACCCCCGTGTGACTCTCTCTTTCCCATTCTGACCACGGTTCACGACACAGGAAAGTCATTTTTCTTTTCTTAAACCAGTTTCGATTATTTTGTTTTGGTTGTTTCACGACTAGTTAGCTATATAGGATTCGTTTTATTTACTTACATATATGTGTGTGCGTGTTGTTTGTTTGTTCCTGTTGAAGGCCTATTGAGCCGAAACGTCCTTCAAATATGTATCGTCTATCAATCAACGAAAGCTTTTACCATACCATTTTTTCTGTTCTTTTTTTAAATTTTCCCTGTTAATAAAGGATGGCAATATAGATGGTAATGGAAAAAGTATACAGCGAATATTTAGTGTTCTTTATGAACAAAAACACATTGATAATATAAAAACAAATAATATAAATATATTCTATGTTATTGCAGGCTGCTGGACTTGGTAATTTAGGCCTTTTAGTGTCAAACGGTGAGAACTGGAAAGAGCAGAGATCGGTAGCCTTGTCCATTCTCAGAAATTTTGGAATGGGAAAGAATCTTCTGGCTGAGAAAATACAAGAAGAAGTAGGTTTCTATATAAAGAGTCTGACAAGTCTCAAAGGGAATCCTACTAATATCCATTATATGACAAGCACTAGCGTTTCCAACATTATTTGCTCAATTATGATTGGTCGTCGCTTTGAATATGAGGACGAGGATTTCCAGTCTCTGATAGATAAGCTTCTTGTTATTGCTTTAGACCAAAAAAATGTTAGTGTCATTAATTTCTTACCTTGGCTCAAGTATATCCCTGGCGACATCTTCAAGATGAAGAAACTGGTCTCCAGTTTCACAGCTGTCCTGGATCACTTGCAGAGGTATATTGATGAGAATAAGCGACATCTTGAGAGTTCTAACGACACCAGCAATTTTATCAGTGCTTACTTCATTGATAGAAATACAAAAATCCAGGCTGGGTTATCGACCTTCCTCGATGACCGGAACTTACTCAAATCGATGTTTGACCTTTTCATTGCCGGAACTGAGACCACAACCACAACCATTTCCTGGTGCATTCTGTACATGCTCAACAACCCGGAAGTACAAGAAAAAGTGTATCGGGAGATCAAAGAAACGATTGGAACAGATCGGACACCGACCATACAGGACAAGACCCAGTTGCCCTACCTTAACGCTGTCATAGCTGAAACGCAACGTCTGGCCAGCGTTGTTCCTATGGCATTATCCCATTTCTGTTCTGAGGAGGTAACACTGAGAGGCTACACTCTACCAAAAGGAACTTTTGTAGTTCCCAACATAGATTCTGTCCTCCACGACAAGACCTCGTGGGGAGAGGACGCCATGATCTTCAGACCCGAGAGATTCATTGACGAGAACGGGAAACTGAGTATTCCAGAACAGCTGATCCCTTTCGGAATTGGCCGTCGTGTCTGCTTGGCCGAGGCCATGGCTAAGATGGAACTCTTTCTGTTTCTCTCCTCCATGTTCCAGAAGCTAAAGTTCTTGCCTCCAGATCCCGGATCCGTCCCTCCCCTCAGCTATGAGTTCGGGATTGTGGCTTCTCCAAAACAGTACAAAGTGAGAGTGATAGAGAGAATGTAGAGCAGGTAATGACAAGATAATGAAGGGCTTTGTTATCTTTAGTCAGCACAGATGTTTTACTACCTATAGTAAGAATTGTCATAAACTAGTGTAGACTTCAGAGAGAAATCTCATCATCAGTCTGTTATGTAGATATTTAAGTACAGCTCGCTGTGAGAAATAAAATTCTGCCTAGGGTATTGCCCTGTTTTTATTTTTATTATTTTACAAGTTTATATATATATATATATATATATATATATATATTTCACACATGATTATGAAATTATAACGTGGTATATATATATATATATATATATATATATATATATATGTATATATATATATATATATATATATATATATATATATTGCCAATGTCATTTTTATAGAAAATAATGCATAATTTGAATGCTAATATAATGCAAAAGCATTAAAGTTATAGAAGGTGAGAAATGTGTAAAGAGGCGATGAAAGATTGGTTCCTCTTTTCAAGAAAATTTGAGAGCTCAAAGGCCGTCAGTGTGGGGAATAGAGGTGTACAGGGAGTAGACATTCATGACAAAGCGGCGGTAGTTACAGTCAAGTGAAAGGCTGATGGACGCTAAGTTGTTCAGAGCGTCGTTGGTTGCTTTGACATACGAAGGGAGGTCCAAGACTATGACAGAGTATTTGTAAAATAACATTCTTCAGTTGTCGTGGAGAATTCTTTGTAAAAATGTGTTTTAGAAAAGTTGTTGTAACCTATAATCGACTTCATATTCGTGAACCGCTAATGGAGAATATGAAAACAAGGGCGATAAGGTAGAGAAACATTAAAAGTACGCGATAGAGACGATTCCAAACCTCTTTGATTGCCTCTTACGTCATGCATTTCTGGTAACATCGGCTCTATTTTCTACCACCACTCTTTTATCTCGTTTTGCCGGACCAAGAAAACTACATGTACTCGAATGTGTCAATGACAACCGACAATTTGGCTTTATGGTACGAGAAGACATAATAAAATAGATATTATTAGTAGTAATAATAAAACACAACTTGATTGAGAGGAAAACTCACTGAAGATTATTGGATATGGAGACCTAACAGCGGACAGTTAAGAATGATCCGAGTTAACTCCCTTCGAGTTATAAGGAACCGAGCTTAGCAATAAGATAACTCTTAAGGATAAACTAACTGGGATTGCTAAAGGAGCATACACATGTATCCTGTTGTCATGAGTGAATGATCTGAGCCTTACAGTGTAGTTGGGAGATGTATCTTTCTTTACTGAATATAGTGCACCGTTCTGATCATTGTGTCCTTGAGATAACATCCATCATTTGACGATTGACCTTTCCCTGTACACAGAAACAAGATGGCTATTATTGCTCATGGTACATCCGTGTCAATAAAGACTACACCGTGTTTAGGTTTTTGTGTGTTAACTGTAGCGTTTGAGATAATTGGAACTTTTGCTGTTTAGGGTACATTCTTATGAGCTAATTATAACACCTTAAAATGTAAAATTGAAATAAACAAAAGAATAGGTATGGCAAAAAAGTAGTTTTAATGCTAAGAAAAATATACTAACAACAAAACAAATATCAGCACGGTTGAAACTAAGAATGGAAAAATGTTACATCTTCTCAATATTCCTGCCTGTATGGTACAGAAACATGGACATTAGACAAGAAAATAGAATAGAAAATTGAAGCCCTTGAAATGTGGATTTATAGAAGAATAGGTAGAATTGGATGGAAAGAAAAGTAATCAAACGATGAAGTTTTAAAACAACTGAAAATAAAAAGAGAACTACTAAATACAATTAAGACAAGACACACGAAATTTTTGGGGCATATTAAAAGACACAACAGCCTACTAAAAGTAATATTGGAAGGGAAAATACAAGGTAAAAGAGGCAGAAGCAGATCAAGACTAACATGGACGAGTAACATCAAGAGATGAACAAGTCAATCTATGACAGCCTGCACCATAAAATCAAGAAACAGAGTAGAATGGCGATCCATGGTAGCCAACCTTTGTTGCGGAGAAGGCACTCGATGATGATGATAACACCTTCTGTATTTTTATGATTTTGATTCATGACTCTGTGGTAACATTAGTTTGTGTGTGTGTGTCATAATGTAGACTTAGCCTGTAACTTGTTCTTATTCTTGTATACGAACCGATGCCACTGTAGTCGAATTGTGATCATTATTAGCGCTATGCCTGGTCAGGCATGCAGATTTTGGAACAGTCTGACTACACAGTATTTGCTCCATGACGCCCTTTTATGGAGTCTATTAATTAAGTGAATTAAACAAATTATTGGGACCCCACTTTTTCAAATTTCCTGCCTGACCATCGACTTACAGCGACACATTTCCTATATTCGATGACAAAGAAATATTTCACACGCTCTTTCAGCGTAAAAAGTCGACTTATGTTTATCCTCCACATCTGATAAGTCTAGGCACTTGATATTACGGTTCACTCTAGGCACTTGATATTTCGGTTCACTGATTCCTACTGAGCTCATTAGCCTGCACTTGACATCACAGTCCACTGCTTATTGCAAAGTTAAATTTCGGTATTTTTTAACACGAGACAACCTCCCTAACCTCCATGCTACAATGACTAGTGCTATCCTTCCCAGTAACTTGCAACTCCTTAAAGTGATATCAGATACATTAAAATATTTCGTTTTGTACATTTTAAATACCTACTTTTATGTATTCTTATACAATGGAAGTTTTAAACTGTTTTTTTTCTTTATTTCAATGTTCTCATTGGTTGAAGGAAATAAACAAATATCTAATCGTGTTTGTGAGTGAGTCTTTATATACAAGAGAATTATAGTGTATGTGTGTGTGTGTGAGTGTGTGTGTGTGTTTGTAACAGCGATGAATCTACGGACCACTGAATGTTGCTCTACCTGATGTTTTGTTCATTAAGCCCACATCCAAATGACAGTTTTCCACATCGGTCATTTGAACGAGGGACATTTATTTTCTCCCCCAAAACAAAATTAATTGCTTGCAGTGAAGTCATCGACAATCGCGTCAAGAAAACAAAATAAAAGGAAGGCGCTGGTAAATGTGGGTTACGTGGAATGTTGGTGACTCAGAGGAATAAAACAGCTGGAGAGACAACAGAAGATCTAAAGATCACAAATTACGTCTCTCTTGCATGCTGAAAAGAAAATGAAGAATGAAAGAAGAAACAGAAATAAAAGAAGAAGATGTTGATGAAGATGCTGAAAAAGAAGAAGAAAGTGTAAAAAATAAGGAAAAAACGATCTAAAGAAAACGTAATGAAGTGACTGGATGCAGAAAACATAAATTTATCTGATGGTTTGTTTTTGACTGCTTACTCAAGTACAGAAAACATAACTTTATCTGATGGTTTGTTTTTGACTGCTTACTCAAGTACAGAAAACATAACTTTATCTGATGGTTTGTTTTTGACTGCTTACTCAAGTACAGAAAACATAACTTTATCTGATGGTTTGTTTTTGACTGCTTACTCAAGTACAGAAAACATAACTTTATCTGATGGTTTGTTTTTGACTGCTTACTCAAGTACAGAAAACATAACTTTATCTGATGGTTTGTTTTTGACTGCTTACTCAAGTACAGAAAACATAACTTTATCTGATGGTTTGTTTTTGACCCAAGAACAATTATGTCAACAATAGCTCTTTCGGTTTCCCATATTATTTCTGTGACGTCATTTACAAAATATAAATATATCTTCTCTATATTAGCCCGTCTTAGTTCGCCAGCTTTATATCTCTGGTGAAGTCTCGAGGAAATGAATTTTGCGTGAATATCCCTTCTCTCTATTCTCCACCCCGACAATCGTGTTGTCAGGTGTGTCTCTAGCCACACACTCAAATATCCTTGGAATTCAGAGCTGCTCTAATTTTCTTATCGTTGACAGTTTTAACATATTAAATAGATTTTTTCCTATAGATTTTTTCCTATAGATTTTTCACAGGTTCCGGTCATTTTTCTCTCACGCTTTCCGATGTTCAACTGCCAGAAGTTCTTTGCACACGGGACTTCCTGATTTCCGTCGGTGTCCGAGAGGACTAGCCCTTGGATCTCACTACCCAGAGACTAAGAGCAGGTTATCTAAATGTGACTACGAATTTGATTAAAAAAAACGCGCATGGTCACCCATCAAACATTCTTATAGCTCAACATTCTTTTAGCTCAATATTCTAATAGCTCAACATTCTTATAGCTCAACATTCTAATAGCTCAACATTCTTTTAGCTCAATATTCTAATAGCTCAACATTCTTTTAGCTCAATATTCTAATAGCTCAACATTCTTTTAGCTCAATATTCTAATAGCTCAACATTCTTTTAGCTCAATATTCCAATAGCTCAATATTCCAATAGCTCAACATTCTAATAGCTCAACATTCCAATAGCTCAATATTCCAATAGCTCAATATTCCAATAGTTCAATATTCTTATAGCTCAATATTCTTATAGCTCAATATTCTTATAGCTCAATATTCCAATAGCTCAATATTCTTATAGCTCAATATTCCAATAGCTCAATATTCCAATAGCTCAACATTCTTATAGCTCAATATTCCAATAGCTCAATATTCCAATAGCTTAATATTCCAATAGCTCAATATTCCAATAGCTCAATATTCCAATAGCTCAATATTCTTATAGCTCAATATTCCAATAGCTCAACATTCTTATAGCTCAATATTCCAATAGCTCAACATTCTTATAGCTCAATATTCCAATAGCTCAACATTCTTATAGCTCAATATTCCAATAGCTCAACATTCTTATAGCTCAATATTCCAATAGCTCAACATTCTTATAGCTCAATATTCCAATAGCTCAATATTCCAATAGCTCAATATTCCAATAGCTCAATATTCCAATAGCTCAACATTCTTATAGCTCAATATTCCAATATTTTGTCTATAAATGTTCATTCCCGTCAGTATCGGCCCTATTTTTCTCTGGCCGGTCTTTAAGTTAAGCTCCATATCCGTTTCTTTGTCTAAGTTCTAATTTTTGCATCAAATAGACTGAGTAACATGTTCCAGTTTACTGTCCTTGAATTAGCATCTACTCGCTAGTCTGGACGTTAACTGGAATTTCTGTGGGACACAACACCGTAGATGATGGAAACTTTAGGTGATCACAGTTTTTTCGATGGATTCACTTATCACGACGTCCCCAGCTCCGTAGGCCAAGCTGAGTCACTCCCTGTCGAGCAGAATTACTTTGATTATCCACCTTATTCCACTGTTACTTTAGCCACATCCTTGCCTGCTTCATCTTTATTCAGATCACATACTCTCATTATAAACTATTCCACTTTAGCAATCTAGAATATTCCGTGCCTGATGCGCCTACATTTGGTCGCAACCAAAGCCTTTTGTTCATGTAATATAGAAAGAAAATCGATATTTATTTGGACTGACAGTTAACGTATGGCATCCAAATATCGATAGCTGGAGCAGTAGACAGGGAAAACCATTAAAATACAAAGATGGAGAATGGATATATTGAAAAAGAAGAGATACGTAAATATATAATAATATAGTGCGAGACCACTGTGAAATAAGATGAAACGCCGAATATAAATCTATAATTGTCTATAGTCCAAAATAGCACCTTTACTAGCCAGAAGGTAAGAAAAATCAACCTGCTATCACTACTGGCGCCCTCCTCCGTCTAGCGGAACTATTCCTTAACCTTAACTCTTTCCAGCTCGATGGCAACTTCTTCCCACAGATAAGTGCTGTGGGGATGCTACTCTTGTCTTTTCATGAGTTACCTTGAGCATCATATCAGTGGTGTGACGATGGGCCCCAAAGTGGGCCCTACCTACTCTTGTCTTTTCATGAGTTACCTTGAGCATCAGATCAGTGGTGTGACGATGGGATCCAAAGTGGGCCCTACCTACTCTTGTCTTTTCATGAGTTACCTTGAGCAACATATCAGTGGTGTGTAGATGGGCCCCAAAGTGGGCCCTAGTTACTCTTGTCTTTTCATGAGTTACCTTGAGCATCAGATCAGTGGTGTGACGATGGGCCCCAAAGTGGGCCCTACCTACTCTTGTCTTTTCATGAGTTACCTTGAGCATCAGATCAGTGGTGTGACGATGGGCCCCAAAGTGGGCCATAGCTACTCTTGTCTTTTCATGAGTTACCTTGAGCATCAGATCAGTGTTGTGACGATGGGCCCCAAAGTGGGCCATAGCTACTCTTGTCTTTTCATGAGTTACCTTGAGCATCAGATCAGTGTTGTGACGATGGGCCCCAAAGTGGGCCATAGCTACTCTTGTCTTTTCATGAGTTACCTTGAGCATCAGATCAGTGGTGTGACGATGGGCCCCAAAGTGGGCCATAGCTACTCTTGTCTTTTCATGAGTTACCTTGAGCATCAGATCAGTGGTGTGACGATGGGCCCCAAAGTGGGCCATAGCTACTCTTGTCTTTTCATGAGTTACCTTGAGCATCAGATCAGTCGTGTGACGATGGGCCCCAAAGTGGGCCCTACCTACTCTTGTCTTTTCATGAGTTACCTTGAGGCACCAGATCACTCACACCTACCAGGGCTCTCTTCCCCTTATGGACCGTAGGTACATTGATGACTGCATCGGTCTAACCGACCTGTCCGCGGAGGATATATCCCTATGCATAGAGCATGTTGGACATATTCACACCTCAATCCATATCACATTTCCACACCCTGTATCCTCTTTCTAGACATCACTGTTTCGTTAGGTGGCTCGGGTCTACTTAACTCGGTCCTCTACAAACCTCCTGACTCCCATTGTCTCCTCTACAAACATCCTGACTCCCATTGTCTCTTCTACAAGCCTCCTGACTCTCATTGTCTCTTCTACAAACCTCCTGACTCCCATTGTCTCTTCTACAAACCTCCTGGCTCCCATTGTCTCTTCTACAAACCTCCTGGCTCCCATTGTCTCTTCTACAAACCTCCTGGCTCCCATTGTCTCTTCTACAAACCTCCTGGCTCCCATTGTCTCTTCTACAAACCTCCTGACTCCCATTGTCTCTTCTACAAACCTCCTGACTCCCATTGTTTCCTCAGCTACAACTCTTCGAACCTGACATCTTCCAAGAACTCTCTTCCCTATTCGCAGTTACTCATGCCTCGTCACCTTCGCCAGGACGATGAAGATTTCCTACATAATGCCCATCTAATTCTTAACTTCTTCCGCCGACGCCTCTATCCTGATTCCATTCTTCTTCCTGCTCCCCGATGGGTTTTCCGCACCACTTGCCAGGCCGCTCTCACCTCCTCTAACCCCTCCTCCCCTCGGAGAGGGTAGTGCTTGTCCTCACCCATCACCCTCACCCATAACACCTACCCATCACCCTCACCCATTACCCACAACCATCACTCTCACCCATCACCCCCACCCATCACCCTCACCCATCACCCATCACCCCACCCATCACCCCACACCCATCACCCATCACCCATCACCCATCACCCTCACCCCCATCATCATCACCCATCACACCCCACCCATCACCCTCACCCCCCCACCCACCCCCACCCATCACCCTCACCCATCACCCTCACCCATCTCATCACCCTCACCCATCACTCCACCCATCACTCTTACCCATCACCCTCACCCATTACCCTCACCCATCACCCCCACCCATCACCCTCACCCATCACCCCAACTATCACCCCCACCCATCACCCTCACCAATCACCCCCACCCATCACCCTCACCCATCACCAACACCCATCACCCTCTCACCCCACCCCCACCCATCACCCATCACCCCCACCCATCACCCATCACCCACACCCATCACCCATCACCCCCACCCACAACCCCACCCCTCACCCCCACCCATCACCCCCACCCATCACCCTCACCCATCACCCCCACCCATCACCCTCACTCATCACCCCCACCCATCACCCCCACCTATCACCCTCACCCATCACCCCCACCCATCACCCACACCCATCACCCCCACCCATCACCCTCACCCCCATTCATCACCCTCACCCATCACCCTCACCGAATATTCTCACCCCCACCCATCACCCACACCCATCACCCCCACCCATCACCTTCACCCATCACCCACACCCATCATCACCACCACTACACGGTGATCAGAATCATTCACCGCTACCTCCCCATTCTTCAAACCGACTCCACTGCTCGTCAACTTTTCTCCGCCTCCACACCCCCCCCCCCTCCCACATCAGTAGTAGCCATTAAGCGTGATCCTATCCTCCACTACATGATTGTCAGGAGCCGCCTTCCGACCTCCTACCCCCCCCCCCCCACCAGCCATCGGGGATCGATCAGCTGCAATCGAAGACTGTGTGATCATGCAGCTAGAACCTACGTCTTCTGGATAGATGCGGTTCTCTTCTTCACTGGTTCTGGAGATGAGAGAGGTATTCTCTTGTACACTATGTTATCTGTTCCATCATATGTAAGCGATGCAAGTATACCTACATAGGCGAATCAGGACGCCGTCCCACTGAGCAGATGCCAAGAACATCTGTATGACATCACTCAGGATGAAGGCACCCTGTGACATTTCACTTCAATTCTCATGGACATCAGTGTAAGGCGGATGTCCTAGTTACTGGCCTGGTGTCATGTTCTTCTGACAGCCACATCCGATTCACTTTAGAGAATTGTCTGATCGCCCGTATGTGTTTCTCACCCCTTGGAGCATCAATGTATCCCTGTCCCACGGATAACCCCTCTTCTTTATTCCGCTCTTTTCCTTCTTACACTTCCTTCTCCCCTCCGTTTCCCTCTTCCCTGCCCCGGTTTTAGTCCCCTCAAGCAATTGACCGTGTCTGTACTTCATATCTTGATTATCTTTTATCACATCTCATTTACATTGTCTGTAGTATCTCCTCAATATTTATTTTCAGTACCTGTCCTGCATTTCGCCACACCAATCACGAGAGTACCCGGTGATTGCCTTTGAGTCTGCTTACTTTCACATTCTCACTCAGAGATCCCGAGACTTTACCTGTGTCAAGCTTGACTGCATTACCTGACCTCCTTATCTGACCTCCGGTCTTATCATGATTGCCTGTCCAGTTGACATTTGATAGCCTTCCATAAATGTGAGCAGACGGATACTATAGTCCGTTCAGAAATTCATAATCACACCTGAATTAGTTTTGCGTGATAACCGCTTGTTATTTTGGTTTCACATTTTGCATGGAATCTTAGAATATTGATGACGTTATAGAAATATTTTTTGCTCTGAGAAATTTGATCTAGTTAAAAAGTTTTCTTCTTTAGGGTATATTAAATTCACCCTGTTCGAATTTGACACCAATTTAGGATATATACATTAATTTGGTGCGGTCGTTGACGTAAAATAGTTTGGCTACTGCAGAAACACTAACTTCAGGAAAATCACGTGCACAAAACTGATTTGTTATTAAACGACATGACGCACCACGGCCTGGACATTAATTACCGAAAAGAAGGCGTATCTTTATTAATTTTGTGAAGACTCAGTAGACAATTTGTTGACTTTAAATACCAACATTTATATCTAAATTACAATGAGTTTGAAATGCAAATTTATAACTATGCAAAAGAAGTGTGTTGAACATGTGTTGCAGGTGGAAGATGAGTACTGGAAACGAGATGGATTACTATTTGTCCAGCCAGTAATGATTATCAACCTCTTGGAATCGTCAGATTCGGAATGATTAAAATTAAGATGAATTCAATTCCAGCTGCAGTTAGGACGTCCTGGGGTCTAATGGTGACCGGAGGACAAGACTAATTGTAACCATTTGAATTCATGTTTGCAAATACATATAACGAACAACATCCACAATTAAGCACTATGTAGATATGCCTCTGACAAGAATTGCAGTAAACTGGACAATTTAACACGATTACTGTAAACTCTAAAATTTGAATCAACTTGTGTGATATCGTCATAAAAGATCAAAGGAATTCGCTGATGTGCAAAATCTGTTGTGTTTGTGGAATAAAAAATACCAAAATCTTTGCGTCATCAATATTCTAAGATTGCATGCAATATGTGAAACCAAAATAACAAGCGGTTATCACGCAAAGCTAATTCAGGTGTGATTATAAATTTCTGAACGGACTATAAAAGCTTTGTCTCTCTGAGAATTATCTCGTTGGTCCTTTTAGCTATCCAGGGAACTTTCAACATTCTTCTGAGAAATCCCATCACTTTGAAGTCTAATTGTTCTTTCATTTGTTTGTTTATTGTCCATAATACACATACAGATGTCAGAAATGCCGCTATAGAGCTGAATTCTCTTTCTAACTGCTATTGACATAGACTTGTTGCTTAAGATGTTTTTCATTTTCTGAAAGGCTACGTTGGTCTGAGCTATTCTACCTTTTATTTTTATGGTGTATCTTCCGTCTGATGTTATTGTTGTGCCCAAGTATTTGACGCTCTGCACTTGCTTTAGATTTGTCCAGTTTTTTTGTTATATTGCGTGGTGATGATGATTGTTTCTTCGTTATGACCATTACTTCTGTTTATTTACTATTCAGACTTAGATCTTTCTTGTTGTTTTCTTTCGCTATTATGTCTATCATTTCTTGTAGTTCATTCTGCGTCTAATCAATACGGTCCAAAAAGACTGGTTTCCCAAGAGGGTGTAACCAAATCCGCAACTCAAACTCTAAATAACAAACCCCTTGAATCTGTGAGAAAGTTCATCTACCTCGGTTTTATGGTCACAATCAATATCTCACTTGATGAAGAGAGATCTACCCTAATCAGAAAGGCAGCTTCAACATTTGGCAAACTTAAACCAAACAAAGATACTAGATAGTTTGGTGTCATGGCAAACAGTCAACAACAGAACTAATACGATGCACTGTAGATAGAAGATTGTGGAAGGACCTGATCGCCTACGCCAACCGGTATGGCACATGATGATGATGAAATATAGAGAATGTCCAAACAGAAAACTAACACTCAGGACAAAGCTTCTCATTTATCAAAGCTGTTTGCTTAGCACAATTCTATGTGGATCCGAAGCTTGCACTACCGACGTCGGTCAAAGGTGAAGGTTAAACAACTTTCATGCGTTGTGTCTCGGCAAAGTAATGAATATCAAATAAGAGGACAAAGTACCCAACTCTTAACTTTTTGCAAAGAGGGAACGAGAAATAATCATATTCCCAAACAGTTATTGCATGAAGATGTTAAAGTCGGATATAGACCAAACGGCAGACCAGAACTGAGGTATAAGGATAGTGCAGGACTTCATCGTGAGAATTCTATGTTAACTAATGTAACTGGAAAATAATGTAGCCTCAGATCGTAACATGGGGAGAACAATAATAACAAAATAATAATAATAAATCTGCATATATTTATACATAGGTACACACATTTATATTGCATTGCTCATTTGCTGAGGCTGCCAGGAATTGTAGGAGCGGAGAATAAAGGCCACTTGTCCAGTGCAGTCGCCGCGAGGTACGTTCTCCTGTTGTTCTCCTGTGAGTCAGACAAGTTATCGATGCGGTCACATTTCGTGTAACAGAAGATGTCGAAATCAGAGGACAAAAGGCGCGAGAGATAGGAGATGATGGCAAAAGCAACACGTGGATCTTGTATATTTCTTTTGCGGACCTGTTGTAACGTTAGCTTATTCAGTCACAAGAGAGGTTGTTTAATAAAACAGCATCCATGATATGATGTTGTAGTATATTTATTGTTTCTTGTTATCTTTGTACTCTCTTGACAGCACATCACATTAATTTAGTTGATCACAACAGGTAATTCAAGACGGACTATTTTTTTAAAATACATAATGATAATCAAGTTTATTGATCTCTAGGCACAATGATCGACTAGTGGTTGATGCACTTATCTTAAATTAATGTTAATTAATTCGGAATTTCTCTGAGGCTACCGCCGATGACTATAGTCCATCCCAAGTGAATATTTTGTATACAACATTATTCAACTTAAGTTCATGAGGAATGTGAAACAACTTGAAATACACTTAAAAACTCTTGACGACACTAATGTTCATATTCTCATTGCTATACTCCTACTCTCTATCAACTTCTACTAATAACTTCTCAAATGACTTGAACTACAACTTGGAGATTATAACTTCCTAACTAACTGACTTCACTTTCTAATCTTAACTTTCTAACTGTTCTGACCGTTCTAACTCTATCTAATTGCCATCGGCAGTTCGGCCGAAGCCGGACTAAGTTTACTTAGTCTACATCTTGACTATTCTCATTCCTGACTAATTTAATCCTGGCTACTTAACTCGAACTCTCTTAAACCTATTGTGTTGAAGTTTAAATACTCCAACCTCACACTTTGTGTGATATATCTTCAGCCAATCAAACCGTCGCAAAGTGACCACTTGCGACACTTTTAGCCAATCAATCCTCACTACAACAATTCCACTGCCAAATTTCTATTTCCGAACTGTGACTCAAAGTTCAACTTATGTCCAAGACTTGACCGTTCCATGACTTCAGTCTAAAATTTGTCAAAACAAACTATTTGTGACCATCATCTTCATGACCTGACCCGTCCTGGTAGCTGTTTACCGGATAGTAAAGTCATGCAGTCCAATCATGCGTGTATTGTCATGCGCTTATTTTATCCCCATTTCCAAAACAACCTGCGTGGTGGAAATTTCCATGGACCTAAACTCTCAGTATAATTCTACCTTACCTTCCTCACTTTTGTGTGTCCACTACCCACTATAAACTTCTACTCCCTTAACTTTGTTTCTACAACTTGTTATTCTGGAAAATTTCCATACTTAAATTTTATGTCTTAACACTGATGGTCGCTACCATTTGTTATTGGTATTGTCTATTGAGAAGCGGGTAACAACTAAGTTACCCGTCCCCATGCTTTCACTAGCTTACTGTTACATATGACACTATTAGATTCCAAAACTACGTTTTTTTTTCTTTGCTGTGTTCGTCAGCTTTCACCTCTGGCAAGGTCCCAAGAGACTAGGAATTGAATTTTGCGTGACCATTTCTCCCTGGCATCCCAGTGTACAGGATCCCTCGCCGCACAGGCAGATAATTCAGTCTTCGGAGGTACTCATAGTTTGTTGTTAATGAGCATTTGATGTTTGAAGCCGGGCCTCTTTTCTGAGATACAGGGTGGTTGCCGCAGAGAGAAATCACAAATAAAGATGATCCAACTGGTTCAGCCGAGATACGGGGTGGTTGCCGCAGAGATAAATCACAAATAAAGATGATCCAACTGGTTCAGCCGAGATACGGGGTGGTTGCCGCAGAGAGAAATCACAAATAAAGATGATCCAACTGGTTCAGCCGACATTTGAATTCACAATCTCTCTGTCTTGAGACCGGCGTCTTGCTTCGAGACGTACCAGTCCCCCTACCAAAACTATTAAAAGGTTTACAGTAGGTTTACAAAAAAGCAATGTCGGCCATATATAACATTACCTGCCATGTAGCAAATCACAAACGCATTATAGAAAGATATTAGCCAATTATTTTTTACTGGCTCTGGCTTTCAATATTTATTTGTTAAGCCGTTTCTGTGCCCACCCCAGTATAGAAAGCTTTGTTCAGTATTTAGCAGCCTCGACTAATACGCATGCGTTAACAACCGCTTGCATGCTTGAAAGATCTCACCACTTCACATTTCTGCTGTAGAAACTTCAACATTTCATGCGCGGCAATCAGGTTTGTATATTTCCACAGTGTTTGGAACAAGCTCTGTAGACAGGTTATTAACGTTTTTGTGCTGCACACTGCATTATATCAACTAGTTGTGTGATTGTGGACGATTTATAGAACATTGTAGATTTTAATGTAATAATTTAATATAATGTTTTATTGTTATGATTGTATAGTAATTGTGAAAGTTCGGGTAGAACACAATCTGGTGTATCAAATTGGTTTCAAGTTATAGCTGGAGTCAGATAGGGATGTATTTGATCCCCCTAATTGTTCATTATATAAAAATAACTTCATGGAATGTTATGACCTTATACCAACAAGGAAAATTAGAAAATCTTATGGTAGATGCAGAGCGATTAAACATTGATATTTTAGGTCATATCAGCAACAAGATGGAAAGAAAGTGGATACATACAAGACGATAAATATATATGTATATACTCAGGTAATACAACAGAACATTAAAGAGGATTAGACATGCTAATAAAACGAGAGCTACACAAATTATATAACTACCCACTGGACATACAATTATAGGATTATACTATTAAAAATGAAGGCAAAACCATTTGACATAGCAATAATACAGGCATACGCGCCTACTCAAGACTACACAGATGAACAAATAAAAGCATAATATGAAGATCTAAATACAGTTATGAACCAAGTGAAATCTTCAGACATCTTGATTGTAATGGGTGACATGAAAGCTAAAGTAGGAAAAGGTAGATATAAGACCATTATAGGAAATCATGGTTTAGGAAAACGAAATTACAGAAGAGAAAGATTAATACACTTTTGTGAAGAAAACAGGCTGATAATATGTAACACCCGCTTTGAGCAAGAGAAAGGGAAATTATACACATGGAAAAGCTCTGGAGATAGGAAGAGAGGATCGAATGGGCTACATAATGATAAAAGGCAGATTCCGGGACAGCGTCAAAATATATTAGTTATTATAAGAATGATGTTATTAGAAGATATTAATTCAGATCACAATCCTGTAATGATTGAAATGAAAATCAAATTAACGAGAAACAAACAAAAGACTAATTCAGCAATATCCCTAGATGTAACAGCTTTAAATCAGAAAATATTAAAGAAACTTATACAGTACATACAAGTAAAAACACATTTAAGAAACTGCTAGAAGAAGGGATTGAGCAGTACAGAAGAGAAAATCCTGATGAAAAAAGTCACAAACCAAATGGCAATGCTTAAAAAACAGCAGACAATAATCTTGTGACACCTTACACACACACACCCCCCCCCCCCCCACAAAAAAAAATAACAAATAACAAAATACAAAAATGGATAAGTGACAAAATTTTTAGAAAAAATGGAAGAAAGAAGACAAGCGACGAACACTGCCAGATATAAATAAATTAATAATGAAATACGCAAAATGTGCAAAAAGGCAAAAGAAGACTGGCTCAACCAAAGATGCCTAGAAGTCGAAACTATGGAAAGTAAACAACAATTTAAAAGGATGCACACAGAAATAAAGAGAATGACTAATAAAGACAAAAAAGATGCAGGAATGGCTTGCATGGCAAACAAAGAGGGAAGAATGCTAACAGACAACAAAGATATAATCGATAGATGGCAGGAATACATAACAGAATTATTTCATGACGAAAGGGACAAAAAACCATTTATAAAATGTACATCCAGCTATAAAATCCTAAAATCTGAAGTAGAAAAAGCTATAAAAACAATGAAAAAGGGAAAGGCAGCAGGACCTGACAATATACAAATAAGAGATGATACAAGCACTAAAATATTTTGGCAAGAATGTGATCACAGACATATGCAATGACGTATACCATACAGGATACATAACAAATGAACGAAAAAAATCAACTTTCATTGCATTACATAAAAACAATGGTGCAGTTGAATGCAGCGATTTTAGAAAAATAAGCCTAATGAGCCAGGTAAAAAATAAATTTACTAAAATGTTATACAGGGAAGGATTCAGGATAATATCAATACTGAATTAGATGAGCAGCAATTTGGATTAAGGAAAAACAAAAGAAGCCATATTCATCATTAAGACATTGATTGAAAAATACATAGAAGTAAACAAGCCAATATATGCCTGCTTCATTGACTACACAAAAGCTTTTGATAGAATACACCATAAACAACCTATAGACTGCCTAAAAGATATAAATCTAGATGACACGGACATACGACTAAAATGTAATCTATACTGGGAGCAAACAGCAATAATAAAATATAACAAAGAGAACTCTACACCGATTGATATAAAAAGAGGAGTAAGACAAGGATGCATCCTATCACCAAGCTTGTTCAATCTATACACTGAGCAAATCTTTAAAAACATCACAGAGATGCCAGGCCTAAACATTAATGGAAAGATAATCAATAACCTAAGATATGCTAGTGATACTGTACTACTAGCAGAAAATCCTAAAGATCTACAACAATTACTTAATGTAATAAACACGACAAGCAAAGTATATGAACTCGATATGACCATCAAAAAGACTAAAACTATGATCATAAACAAAGAAAATCCTCAGACCTACAAAGAAATATCAAAGTTGAAGGAATACATCTGGAGACAGTCCAGAGCTACAACTACCTTAGAGATACTATAACCAGTGATGGAAAATGTACAACTGAAATAAACAAAAGAATAGGGATAGCAAAAAGTAATTTTAATGCAATTAAAAATATACCAGCATCAAAACAAATTACACCAGATCAAAAACTAAGAATAGGAAAATGTTACATCTTATCAATATTCCTATATGTGGTGCAGAAACATTGACATTAGACAAGAAAACAGAACAGAAAATTCAAGCCTTTGAAATGTGGATTTATAGAAGAATAGATAGAATTGGATGGAAATAAAAGAAAACAAACGATGAAGTTTTAAAACAACTAAAAATTAAAAGAGAACTACTAAACACAATTAGAACAAGACAAATGAAATTTTTGGGGCCTGTTGAAAGACACAGCAGCCTAATAAAAGTAATATTGGAAGGGAAAATACAGGGTAAATGAGACAGAGGCAGACCAAGACTAGCATGGACAAGTAACATCAAAAGATGGAGTCAACTCAATCAAGCCAAACCATAACAATCTGCACCATCAAAGCAAGAAACAGAGTGGAATGGCGCTCCATGGTAGCCAACCTTCGATACTGAGATGGCACTCACTGATGATAAACACAATCATAAATTAAAATAAAAGCAAAGTCGGTCTTGTTTCGCACAACGATTCTCATATCTAACAATGCTATTTAGAATTGTATTGTTCAGGATTTGAGTTTCGCTTCTGGATAAGCCTACTAACGATAAACAAAGATAGACATAATTAAAGACTGAATTAAATGTAGATTGCTGTTTCTTCTATTCTGTCCAGCTTTTCACAAAAATTGTGCGATATGTGTATTTCTTTTATTTTCATGCATTGTATATATCTCTTTGATTAACTTTGTTTTTCTGTATTGTGTATTTTGTAAAACAGTCACGTGAT
The DNA here is from genome assembly GCA_032433765.1 of Megaustenia siamemsis. Taxonomy (NCBI): domain Eukaryota; kingdom Metazoa; phylum Mollusca; class Gastropoda; order Stylommatophora; family Ariophantidae; genus Megaustenia; species Megaustenia siamemsis. The sequence continues at coordinate 10,261,440 of JAVIAB010000124.1, forward strand.
GTATAGGTATAAGCGCTTGTGTATCTTGGAGGCTCCATTCTGTTAGTTTGAATTGTGGTGCATACATTGTTGCCATTATCATTCATCATTATTAACTTCATGATCAGATCGCGTTACCTTTGCAGAACTTTGCCATCACAACAACCTGCCTGAAAGAATCTGTCTCTAGACATAGCTCACACAGAACTTTGCCATCACAACAACCTGCCTGAAAGAATCTGTCTCTAGACATAGCTCACACAGAACTTTGCCATCACAACAACCTGCCTGAAAGAATCTGTCTCTAGACATAGCTCACACAGAACTTTGCCATCACAACAACCTGCCTGAAAAAATCTGTCTCTAGACATAGCTCACACAGAACTTTGTCATTACAACAACCTGCCTGAAAGAATCTGTCTCTAGACATAGCTCACACAGAACTTTGTCATTACAACAACCTGTCTGAAAGAGTCTGTCTCTAGCCATAGCTCACACTTCTTCTCTTGTCATGTTCAAGGTCTCATTGATGTTTTGAAACCACCTTTTCCTTGGTCTGCCCCTGATGCACCGTCCTGTAACCATGCCTTCCATTATTATACTTTCCAGCCCACCGTACCTCACCAAGTGGCCTACACATATTTGAATATTTCAGTGTTTTGAGCGGTTTATATCACTGTGACAATAGATAGCACACTCTGTCATTAATTCTGATCCTCTGTACGCCCAACGAGTGGCGAATTAGTGGAGAGAATGATGAAATTGGAATGTGTAGTGTATGGACAGTCTAATATTCAGGCAGTCTTTGAATGTTATGTTCTACAGGTCATTCAGCGATGGAGCTGACCACTATCTTGCTGGCTGTGGTCATTGTGGTGATTGCCTTCTTCTGGTTCCGACGAGCTGACCCCCGACTACCACCCAGCCCCATGAGACCTCTACCACTTGTGGGTCATCTTCTCTACATGGCTCATGACACTCGGACAAAGTTCGTGGAGTGGAAGAAACAGTGTGGAGATATTTACAGGTGAGATATAGCAACAATTAAATTTGTCACATTTTGACATTTTTTGTTTTGATATCTAACCGTTTGTGATGTTTGATATGATGTTTGTGATAAAGGAAAAAAACACACTGACAACTAGAAATATGGAATAAGAAATGAAGAGAACAAAAATAGTGTTGAAAACAAAGACTTTGTATGAAACAGGAAACTAATTAGCGAGAATTCTGCGCCTGTAATAGGAGACAAGTAAGTCCAGGGTCAGACCAATAAACAAAATTACACACATTCTGCAGAGATCCGTGCTAGCAATGTGAGGTAAAGGAATAAAACAATAACATCAAAAGATGGACAAGCCAATCTATGACAACCTGCACCATCAAAGCAAGAAACAGAGTGGAATGGTAATCCATGGTAGCCAACTTTCGTTTCGGAGACGGCACTCGATGATGATTATGAGACTGGAAGAATAAAATACAAGGAGAATAGTAGACTAGAAGAGTAAAGTACTCAGTGGCGTATTCTCTATGATGCCGCAGCTACCGTCGGTAGCCTGAATATATTAACGAAATACAAAACGAAATGATAATTTATTGTATTTTAAAAATATAATTATATTACAAATTTTCGAATATTCTATTACCCATTTCGCAGGCCAATATGATTTATTTGCTTTGATTTGCATTTATTAAAGCAAGGTTTTCCTATGGCCACTATAACGTTTATGAATGAAACTGAATCTACATTGAAACCTCTATTAGCCAGCGGTACATTTTTTCCTCTATCCGGACCTTGTATTAACGACCTTGACATTCAAAAATTCCCGTCAAAATAATACGGTAAAGCTACCTATACACTAATGCAGTTTCATGGGTTATTTTTAGCTCTAGCCAATCAGAATCGTCACAAAGTGAAAGTGAAACAATGCCTGATTACCGGAACTTCCTTAGCTATTTATAACTACGTTATGCGCATCAGCATCTGCAGAAAGAACTTTTTCTGCTCTCAAGAGAATCAAATCTTATTGTCGTTCAAATCAGACACAAGAACGCTTATCTGGTTTGGTATCTTATCAATAATGCCCATTGAGAAATCATTCCGTCCGAAACTTAGAAACCAACCCAACAGTACTTTCAATGACAAAGTCATCGAGACATTTTCGTCCCAAACAAGACGGATATAATTAATATAAATAAGTAAGTAATTTAAAATGTAGTGATGTCATTAGAAAATATTACTTTATGTTAGGCTACTGAATATAATGTTTGTTTTTATTTATTATGTCAGCGGTAGCCCAGACCCCAAAACCAGTATACGCCACTGAAGTACAAAGGGAATAGTAGACTGGAAGAATAAAGTACAAAGGGAATAGTAGACTTGAAGAGTAAAGTACATGGGGAATAGTAGACTGGAAGAATAAAGTACATGGGGAATAGTAGACTGGAAGAGTAAAGTACATGGAAAACAGTAAACTTGAAGAGTGAAGTACACGGCGAATAATTAAAATAAAGGATACTAGTAATAATAGACTTTGAGGAGTAAGGGATAAGGGGCAAACAGCGTTGAGTTAAAGAAGAAAAACAAACTTAATGTGTGGAAAGAGAAGGGAAAGAACACATTTGGAGAGTAGACAGCATTTGGTTACAAATGAATGCCGCGCTGGTTTTGTGATATTTTTTACAGGCAACATTCCCACAAGGTTTCTGCCGGTGTGACAGAGTCCCGTGTATCTGTGCTGACGTTTTTTGTTGAGTTTACTCGTCAAAGGGCGAAGCAGTCATTTGTGTTATTGTGTTACCCTATTTAATACAGCAGCGGTTCGCGACCTTCGTGCTGCAGCTCAATTACATAGCCGCAAAGCGATCCTCCACTCCCATACATTTAACATATTTTTCCCCTAAAGGGTAAATGAAAACACATAGTTTTGCCAGTGTAATATAATTAAAAACAATGCACGGCGTATTTAATGCGATGCCTGACATTGTATTTCATTAGTAAGCATAGAAGTATGTGCAGGAGGAGATGACGTTTTTTCTTTTCTTACAATTTGTATAAGTCACCAAGAGAAAGAGTAGAATGGCGCTCCATGGTATCCAACCTTCAATGCGAAGACTGCACTCAATGATGATGATGATTTATAAGTCACACTGCCCGGCGACCCTACAGAAAATATTTGGCGATTACATTTAGAATCTGACCCATGGGCTGCGAGCCACTGTCGTAGAGGATTCCCGTTAGTAGTATACAAGGGTGTATTTGATTTCATTTAGGCGCTAAATTAACAAAGATATATAGTAGGCGCGCGGCGCGCCTAATGTACCGTAGGCGCAGGGGGAGTTAACCGTGACATTTCGTATCGAGGTGTTGACCTCTAGTCCCGGTGACCCCGGAAGTGACGTGTTTATGTTTGGTATAGGCTGACTTTGGAGTTCTTGATCGACAGTGATAAGTTAGTAGATTATACAACATCAATGAAAAACGATCAATATAAAACAGAAGACAAAGATATATTTTATTCTTTTATTATATCAATAGGTGTATAACATACAGTGGATATTATATAACATTACAAAAATATTCAGTACATTGAGTAAATATATAGTACAAGTATAACATTTATTTATAGTTATGTAGTTGGGTGTCTGCTTAGCTCTATGTCATAAATGAAGCATAAGGGGTAAAACTGTTAGAGGTTGCTGGGTAGTCTAAACTGGTAGTGTAAAGAGTTAAATATCTAGAGGTGTAGTCGAGACGTTATCATCAGCTACCTTTCTTTTTATATAGAAATAGGAAAGAGCATTTCTTGTTTGACTGTAGGAAAATATGGAATTATTTAAGACTTTGAAACCTACATTTTTCCCACCCTTAGCCTTTTGCGTAGCGAGAACCTCTAAAAACATATCTTTATCTAATTTGTTGTGTTGCTTGCTTAGCCCTTTACAACTGATTTTATCATAATCCCCACTACAATGGTACGTCTTACTACATAAGCTAACAAGAGCTGTCCCTTCGTACTCTAGTTTAAAAAGCCCGGGCGTTCGTTTGGTGTACGCTTTAACACCCTTACAGTTTATACAGTCTGTCTTGCTAGTATGTTCATCGCAGCGATGGGTATTGGAGGTCGTCTAGTGTGTAATAAGGGCTGTATAGGGGTCGTCTAGTGTGCCGTGACGGGTCAATGGAGGTCGGCTAGTATGTCGTGATGGGTGTACGGAGGTCGTCTAGTGTGTCATATTGGGTGTATAGAGGGCGTTTAGTGTGTCATGAGGGCTGTATGTCTATTGTCTAGTGTGCCATGATGGGTGCATGGAGGTTGTCGACTGTGTCATGATGCTTGTATGTATGTTGTCCCGTGTGACATGATAGTTGTAGGTAGATTGTCTGGTGTGTCATGATGATTGTATGTAGGTTGTCTAGTTCATCGTCATGTACGTATTTGTCGTGACGGGTGTATGGAGGTCGTCTAGTGTGTCATGATGGGTGTATGGTGGTGTCGTCTAGTGTGTCGTGATGGGTGTATGGAGGTCGTCTAGTGTGGTATGAAGGGTGTATGGAGGTCGTCTAGTGTGATATGAGGGCTGTATCCCGGGTGTCTAGTGTGACATGATAGTTGTAGGTAGAATGTCTGGTATATCATACTTTTATACAACCAATAAGAAAACATGAAAAAACGAAGGAATTCAACAATACTTATCTTAACAACTTTACATCAATACAGTTGAATAACCTGTTATCGTTAACCCTTACCATACTTTAAGAGAAAACATTCAAACTTACAGTATAAAATATAGTCTCAATCATCTACAATGAATATAACCTATTATCGATAAGCGTTAACATACTTTAAGAGAAAACAAGCCAACTTACTGTGCAAAATATAGTCTCCGCTAGAGTGAGCAGTAACTTTCCTTGAATCAACCAAACTTATAACACAAAGTCTCGCATGAGACTAGTTTAAATATAGCCTGGTAGCAGATTTTAACCAATCAGCGAGTGAGTACGTCAACATCGCTTGATATCGGGATTAACCAATCAGAGAAGAGTATTAGTATAGGAGGCGGGGCAAAGAAATGACTGACAGCTGGATTAACCAATCAGAGAAGCGCGTTAGCTGAAGCGTAGGTAGTGGCTGTCGGGTCAGTGGTGGGGGAAAAAATGCGGGGTGGTGGATTACTTGAACTCATTTTGACCCCTGAACCAATTCCAGAAGAGTTCTATGACCTCATTTTGACCGCTGAAGGCTTTAATACCAGTGTTTCCTACGTCAACGAACGACATACATCATTAAAGGTGATTACCTCAGCTCTTAGACTTTAGAGTTCCATATCTTTAGCACTTGATTGAATGACAGACAACAGTAAAGATGATCATTTCAGGTAAGAAAACTTAGTTCCAAACCCTAAAATTTTGGTTCATACTCACAAAGTTGAACACAAACTCTACAAATTTAGGCCCAAAGTTGTAATTGTTAGACACGAAAGTCGTAAATGTTATATGCAAAGTCCAAAAGTTTGTCAAAAAGACAACCTAAACTCAAAATAGTTAGACACAAAGCCCAACAATTTATAGGCAAAGTCCAAAAAGTTACTCCAAAAGACAACTAATATAACACTTAATCCCAAAATTTCGTCTCATAACCAAAAAGTTGAACTCAAAACCCTAAAAACTTAGTCCCAAAGTGGTACTAGTTCACCACAAAAGGCGTAAATGTTATATTCAAAGCCAAAAGTTTGTCAAAAAGACAACCTAAACTCAAAATAGTTAGACACAAAACCCAACAATTTATAGGCAAAGTCCAAAAAGTTACTCCAAAAGACAACTAATGTAACTCTTAATCCCAAAATTTCATCTCATAACCAAAAAGTTGAACTCAAAAGCCTAAAAAAATTTAGTCCCAAAGTGATACTAGTTCGACACAAAAGTCGTAAATGTTTTATGCAAAGTCCAAAAGTTTGTCAAAAAGACAACCCAAACTCAGAATAGTTAGATGCAAAGCTCAAAAATTTATATGTAAAGTCCAAAAAGTTACTCCAAAAGACAACTCATGTAACTCTTAATCCCAAAATGTCATCTCATAACCAAAAAGTTGAACTCAAAAGCCTAAAAAAATTTTGTCCCAAAGTGATACTAGTTCGACACAAAAGTCGAAAATGTTTTATGCAAAGTCCAAAAATTTGTCAAAAAGACAACCCAAACTCAGAATAGTTAGATGCAAAGCTCAAAAATTTATATGTAAAGTCCAAAAAGTTACTCCAAAAGACAACTAATGTAACACTTAACCCCAAAATTTCGTCGCGTAACCAAAAAGTTGAACTCAAAACCCTACAAAATTTAAACCCAAAGTCAAAATAGTTAGACACGAAAGACCAAATAGATATATTCAAAGTCCAAGAGTTTGTCAAAAAGACAACCCAAACTCAAAAGTTTGTCGAAAAGACAACCCAAACTCAAAATAGTTAGACATGAAAGGTCAAAACGGTATACGCAAAGTCCAAAATGTTACTTCAAAAGACAACTAATATAACATCAAACCCTAAAATTTAGACTCATATGCACAAACTTGGGCACAAAACCCTACAAAATTTAGACCCAAACTCAAAATAGTTAGACACGAAAGACCAAATAGTTATATACAAGTCCAAAAGTTTGTCAAAAAGACAACCTAAACTCAAAATAGTTAGACACGAAAGGTCAAAAAAGTATATGCAAAGTCCAAAAGGTTACTCCAAAAGACAACTAATGTAACACCATTACACAAAAATTTCGTTGCGTAACCAAAAAGTTGAACTCAAAACCCTACAAAATTTAAACCCAAAATCAAAATAGTTAGACACGAAAGACCAAATAGTTATATTCAAAGTCCAAAAGTTTGTCAAAAAGACAACCTTAACTCAAAATAGTTAGACACAAAGCCCAACAATTTATATGCAAAGTCCAAAAAGTTACTCCAAAAGACAACTAATGTAGCACTTAACCCCAAAATTTCGTCTCATAACCAAAAAGTTGAACTCAAAACCCTAAAAAGTGTCCACTTATCAACCAAAGTCTTTAATACAGCTGAGAAAACCCTAATAAATAATTACAATTTACTAAAAATGTTGCACTTGATGATAGTTGCGACTGTGTCTAAATTATTATTGAAAATATTCATAGAACTCTAGTAAAAGCCAAACACACTAAAACACCACATTGAAAGAATGAACTTAAAGTTCACGCCCCTGTCACAACTCTGCTAAGAAAAGTACTGCAAAGCATGAAAGTTATGTCCCCTGCTATAACTCTACTAAACGAAAGTATTACCAAACACGTAGGTTACACTCCTACCATAACCCCACTAAGAAAAACAAGATTTTACTTAAAATACCACATTTATGATTGTTACGCCCCTTGACCCTTTATGAGGGGTACGCCCATGAAACTGTTAGAAATAGTAAATTTACACTCTAGGGTTACTCCAAACTTTACATTAGACATCCCCATAGCAAAAATTTACTTAAAAGTCACTTTTATGGTTGTTACGCCCCTTGACCCTTTATGAGGGGACGCCCATGAAACTGTTACAAATAGTAAATTTACACTCTAAACTTACCCCGAATGTTATTTTAGACATCCCCATAGCAAAAATTTGCTTAAAAGTCACTTTTATGATTGTTACCCCCTTGACTCTTTTTTTAGGGCTACGCCCATGAAACTGTTAAAAATAGTCAATTTAACATCTAGACATACCACAAACTTTATTTTAGTCACCCACATAGCAAAAATTTACTAAAAACCACTTTTATCAGTGTTGCCCCCTGTACCCATTTTTGGTGGTTACGCCCATGAAACTGTTAAAAATAGTAAATTTAACACCTAGACATACCCCAAACTTTATATTAAGCATCTCCGTATCAAGAATTTACATAAAAACAACTTTTGAAATTACTAGCCCTGTACCCATTTTTGGCGGTTACGCCCACGAAACTGTTAAAGATAGTAAATTTAACCTCTAGACATACCCCAAACTTTATATTAAACATCCCCGTATCAAGAATTTACTTAAAAACCACTTTTATGAGTGTGGCCCCCTTACCCATTTTTGATGGTTACGCCCATGAAACTGTTAAAAATAGTCAATTTAACATCTAGACATACCATAAACTTTATATTAAACATCCCCGTATCAAAAATTTACATAAAAAACAACTTTTGAAATTACTACCCCTGTACCCATTTTTGGCGGTTACGCCCATGAAACTGTTAAAAATAGTAAATTTAACACCTAGACATACCACAAACTTTATATTAAACATCCCCGTATCAAGAATTTACATAAAAAAACAACTTTGAAATTACTACCCCTGTACCCATTTTTGGCGGTTACGCCCATGAAACTGTTAAAAATAGTAAATTTAACACCTAGACATACCCCAAACTTTATATTAAGCATCCCCATAGCAAAAATTTACATAAAAACAACTTTTGAAATTACTACCCCTGTACCCATTTTTGGCGGTTACGCCCATGAAACTGTTAAAAATAGTCAATTTAACATCTAGACATACCCCAAACTTTATATTAAGCATCTCCGTATCAAGAATTTACTTAAAAACAACTTTTGAAATTACTACCCCGGTACCCATTTTTGGCGGTTACGCCCATGAAACTGTTAAAAATAGTAAATTTAACCTATTGGTATACCTCAAACATAATATTTGACACGCCCATGTATCAAATTTACATGAAAAATCAACCAAAAATTAGTAGTATATAGCCAGTGATAGGACCGCCGAAAGTTCCTCGATCTGCAGCCAAATTGCTGCAGCCGGGTTGTTTTTTCTTATATAAATAGTCTACCTGCAGATCGAGGCACATTTTTTGGTGCCGTTTTTCCTTATATGAGAGTCTACCCGGTCAATCACTGGATATATACTACTAATTTTTGAACAAGATATATATATAAGAGGAAGACCAAGGACAGATGGACTAATGGAAAAAAAAAGCACATGCAAAGTCCAAAAAAATTTCCGTTGTAAAAGCAACCAGACACACCAAGGAAAGACTCTCCATTGATGAAAAGAGAGAATCATGTAACAAGCAAGCAAATCTCTGGAGGCACCAAAGTATACTGACAACAACATCCGTTCTCTATACTGCTTAAAGGCATCAGCAGCTACATACAAGAAAGAAAAGAAGTCAAGAATAAATGTGTTAGTGACGTCTAGAGCTTTAATCTTACCTGGCAGAAGACGGATGAAATCAAGGGCATGAGGATTTTCTTTCATTCTCTGGAGCAGATTGATCAAAAGGATAAAGTGACTCGTTAGAGCATCGTTCTCTGACAGAGAATGTAGGAGAATAATGACGTTAAAGTAGATTCGAATAAAGCTGCTTCGTCAGCCGCAGTTTTATCTCTTTAGGGAATTTGCACCGTGTTTTGTTCGTCGTAGTCTGCTTTCACTAGAGTAATCAGTAATCAAAAGGGAGCGAAAATGTTGTGTGTACGACATTGTTGTGTGCTACGTCATCGTAATGGCTCATCGTCAATCCCTAGACCGGCCATACGCTAATCTTACGGCCTGTTGTTTGATGTGCGACGGGAATAATCTGACGACTAACTGTGTGTCTATATGTTCGGAATTGGAGTCAACAACGATGGCCTAACATTTTCAAGAGGACAGGAACTTCCGGCATTTGGTGGATAGGCGGCTGGAAAAATTGAAGGCTATGCATGAAATGTGTTCCTTGTTGCAGTTTCCTCATATTCCAAGTCCGGCATGTTGCAGGAGCTACTGAGTTAAGTGCTCTGTGCAGACCGTGAGCTGTGTGTCTCATCCGTTTTGATCATGTTTCGACATTCCAATTGTTTACGATGAATGATGATATCGTATGACAGGGAACAGTTAGCCGTGTTCACTCTCTGTGCGGTTTCGCCTTATGTCTTTTGGCGTGTGCTGAGACTGCTACGATGGGGACTACAGTTACCTTTCTGTGTATGGGAGATGAGATATTAATTCGGACGATTACGCTGGCACGGGCGGTTGAGCAATTATGGATTTTAATTCGTTTGCAGTGATACCGAGGCCTTCCATAAGCAAATGACAAAAGCTGCCTTCCAGCGAACGTAAAGCTGTGGACCCGCTCCAGATGGCATTCGGTAGGAGGACATTGGCCAATTGTCTGATGGAGGTTTGGAGGAACTGGCGGGAATCTATAACAGTATCGAAAGCGCTACCGTCAGAGAAAACTGGCTATCTGTTTTTTACATTGGTAGAAGCATGGGCAAGACCCTACGCAAGTACAAGGACATCCTGTAATAACAAGGCAAAATATGGCGAGCAAGTTGCTGAAGAAGATTATTGCCTGGAAAATAACCGACTAGCTGGAGAGACTGTCTCCTCTTGCACCTACTCTCGGAGGGCAACGACCAAAGACTTGGGTAAATGCTGAGACCTTTGTTCATGGTGTTTGTGTGGGATTCTATTCAGGCATTGAACCTTTATTGCTCTAATTAATTTAGATAATGTATACAGCACAGTACCTCTGGATTCAATGATGTTTCAGCTTCTTGAAGATCAGCCGTTTCCTTTGGATTTCTGATGTCAGTTCTAAATAAAAATTTTACCCCTGATGCTACAACAACACACCCCGGCATTAAGGTTCACCATTTCCTCCTGTATTGATCAACGTTTACAAAGTTAGAATTGCGTTCGATAAAGACAGGGCAATTCATACTGGTTTTTTTTATGTTTAGCCAGAGCAGAGACAGAGAGAAAATGTATTGCGGAAAAAATCTTCAGAAAGAACTTCATGTATACACACCCTGGTGTAGGGATGCAGGAGCACTTAACAAAATTATCACTCATCACATTTGAAGTGATGGTCCTGTATGTGTTGAACGTCATAGCTGCGGTAGAGTATGAACAACGTCATCTTGTTCTCTCTTACCGAGGCCTAGCCCTGTCTGCGTTTGAATACGCACTAGCCACCCCTACTCTCACCAACATACAAACAGAGCGACTGGAAGGGACAGAAAATGTCGCAATGCGCACCATCCTTGCAAAATGAGACTGAGTGCAGGTCGTCCTTGATTTCTTGGTCATAGCAGACAAAATAAGTCTCTACCAAGCACGTGCTTACTTTCGAATCAGTGCAGATTCCAAACATCCGCTACTGGGAATTGATGAGTGCAAGAACAACAGGCTAAAAAGGGAAAAAGCATGTGTTGATCAAGCTGTAGATATCGTTCAGCAGGTGTATTCAACCGAGTACTTAGATCCCGGTGAGTAATGGAAACGAGAGCACATTCTTCATTTCAGTTGTCATCACACTTGACAGAGGCACCAAAACCCCATTCGTTTCAGATGCAGAAGTGCAGGCCTTGATTTTCTAGAACTCATCTGAGAGTGACAGAATTATTCACACAGATGGGTCTGTTATTCGCCACATACGGAGCTCGTGGGCTCTCACGGTTCAGTTTGGAGACAGAACTTTGAAGAAAGATAGTGGTGCTTTCGCGTTGGCGTAGGTAGGTTGAGCATGCGAATTGAGACTGTCCTTAAATAGCATGGCTTTAGACTTGAAAATCAATACAAACAAGTCATAAATTACGAACGTAGCAAAGACAACATAACAACGGCATAATTATAGCCGCCAAACAGTAAAAAGAAGTGAAGGAATTTAACTATCTAGGAAGCTAATGACAAATAATAATTCACAAGCAGCAGAAATAGACTCAAGATGAATAAGAGTTCGTTAAATCATCGGACACATTGTTGTCTAAAAAGCAAATAACATTAGTGGCAAAACGGGCACTAAAGAATCTTCATTACAACGAAAGCTGCGCTACCATTGACACACCTGGAGCCTAGACTCAAGAATAATAAGACAAATACCCCACTACCGAAGTTGAGTGTTTTAGACGAATAAGAGGAAACAGCTTGAGAAATAAGATCAGAAATGAAGAATAAATGCTAGAATTAGTTTCCGCCGTTGAATACAAAGAGACAACAACAGATAAAATGGTTTGACCACGTGATAAGGCAGAAAGATCAAACCACAACACAATTAGCTTTCAATAAACGTAGATAAAACACCAGACAATATGGCCGACCACAAAAGAGATGAATTCAAGGATTATTAGAAACATTAGGAAACATAACAGCAGTAGAAATCTAAAGACGAGCAAAACGACAACCTTTTTCTCCCCTCGACAATGGAAAGCAAATGGGGATAGAAGGAAGTTAAAAAATGAAGAAACATACATCCTGTTTATGATGGATATAGTTGTGTTTTTTAAAGTACATCATCATCATCATCATCATCATCATCATCAAGTACCGTACCTGCTGCTGTAGGTGATCATGTCTCTCCACAACTTTCGGTCTCGACAGTTATTTATCATTTCCATTGTTGACCTTCTGCCAAGCCATTCTCTTAAGGTGTCTGGAATCCCTCTATCTCTTCGTATATTTAATTACATAATATTAACATAACCGCAGCCAATGGCAAATCATATAGGAGCACAGAATATACTACTCAGGTCCTGATGTCCGTGAAGGCGATTATAAACAAAAATGTTAGTGCTGTCACAATCCATTTCATAATAGCAGGGCGGTCATAATATAGACGCAGAAAGAAGAGAGACTCTCAAAGTTAGGCCAGTTGCATGGATCATTGAGGTGTCCACATCCATCGTTCCTACTTGTATTGAAATAATCATTTTTAAACGTCAGAAATGCACATTTCAGCATTACCTCATGCCGCTGTATTTAGTCTGCAGTTGTCGAGAGGGTGTAGGACGAGTGCTGAGATACTATTCTCATGACCACTATCTTCTTTACTAACTTCCCCCACACATCCTGAAAGGGAATTGTGTGTTGGCCACTTGTTCGGACAGCGACTTTGTCTGTGAGGACATTGCCCACAAATGGCCATATTGAAAATCTCAAGACTCCAGGATTTTTAACGATATATGAGAAAGCGTTCACAATAGTATTAACGTCAAATCTCGCTGACACTTTCACAATTAATGGCAACATCGTGAGCTCAAATATGCTGAAGACAATGTGATAAATCCCTTACGGATGAAACTAAGGCAGTCAAAAGTATATAGACGATCCCGATCAGAATCAAAATATGAGAAGAAGATGAGGTTGAGGAGAAGCTACTTTGATTCCCTAGACAAAAGAATATGTTAGTAGTCTCCCGATGTTATGCAGAACTACCGGTTACAAATGATCATCGCCATCATGTGCCATACCGGTTACCATAGACAATCCTGTCCTTCCGCAATTCTCTGTCCTCATTGCATCATATCAATTCTGTTGTTGCCTGTTTTCCATGTCATGACACCACGCTATCTAATATCATCTCTCTTTGTCGTCCCCGATCTCACTTTCCTTGTAATTTACCAGTTGTAACCAAGTATTTTAAACTTTTATCTTCTCATGATCTGCTCGAAAAATGTTGATTGTTTCTTTCTGATGTTCTTAGGAGCTCCATTTTTTGTATTGGCGTCTTTGAGAATGCCTTCTTTGGTCGGTTTAGCTGCTCGGGGAACTCTCAAAATTCATTTGACAAATCCCATCTTGGAGGCCTCTCATTGTCGTTTCATTTGTTTGTCTACTGTCCATAATTGGCTTCCACAGGTCATATTTAGATCTATATAACACCGAGTGCCGGCTGTTGGACTTCGTGATGTGCGTATTCTGTTATCAAGAGGAGATAACCGGAAAAAGCAGAGATCGGTAGCCTTATCCATCCTGTTAAATTCAGGAATGTGGAAGAACGTACTGGCTGAACAATTGCAAGAAGAAGTAGCTACTATGTAAAGAATTGGAGAGCTATGCCAATATAAAATAGTAATCATAGAACATTTGTTTTCCAGCCTGTACATGGGAGGTTCTCTCGTGGTTGTCCTCAACGATTACGACCTGATCAAGGAAGCTTTTGTCAAGAAGGCAGACAATTTCTCCGACAGACCGCCATATTATGTCAACGAGGTAGTATTTCTGTGTGGACAACTTGCGACGATCTTGTACCACCATTACAGCTCCATTTATTTTCTTTTCTTTATTAGTTTGTATTTTTAATTGCTATACTACTACTAACTAAACTAATACTAATAACAAAATAATATGCAGCCCGAGCGTATTGCATGGAAACATCCTGCTTTAGAAAGAAAGTGCCCAGAAAGAAGTGGATAGATGGAATCAAGGGGGCATTAGATAAATCAGGCATGACAATAACACAGACAGCATAATTATCGAAGACTAGCAAATAGCACATTTCTCATTTCTTCATTCCGCACAGCACAAGCAGGTGAATAAAAGAAGAAAGAAAGAGAAGGAACGCTAGTAATTTCATTCTTACTTTTGATACTGTCACAACTACAACCACAATGACCACTAAGCACGACACTTCTGCGACGAATTCTTACACACATAGATCACAACACGACGTACTAACAGTGTCTTGACATGAATTCATGTAGTCCATAATCACAGACTATGACATTTTATGTATTATTTATTCATACAGAGGTGCTGATGTTAATAGTGACCACAAACTGTGCATTGGGAAAATAAGATTCACATTTAAAAGCTAACAGAAGAGATCAACTAAAACATAAAATTGATGGTTGTAAACTGAAAGATGAAGCCATAAAGGAAAGGTTTAACATATAGCTAAGTAAAGGTAAAGGTAAAGGTAAAGGTAAAGTACGAGACTTGAACCAGCGTCTTAGCACGCGAGTTTACACCCATATGTGCTCGGCCGCCTATCCAGAAATGTTCGGATATTTCTGTATAGTGTAGCCTCAAGCATCGAAACTCAGATGCGAAGCGAGATTCCTCACCTTCCCAGGATAATATACCCTGGTACCCATTTCTGCCAACGGCTGGGTCGACCGGGGGGGTATTTTTTTTCCCAACCACGAGTACAATTCACACTGCTCCCAGCGGGAATCGAACACGGGTTGTCCGAACGTCGGTAATCCAGTCTGGTGGTTTTCCCAACTAGGCTACCGAGGCCCCCATATAGCTAAGTAATTGTTATGCAGCACTCGGTGAAAAAGGCTTAGATATCAACGAAATGTGGGACTCACAGAACAAAATTCTAATGACAGAAAAAGAATCAAGCACCGGACTGAGGAAATTGGAAAAACGAGCATGAATTTCAGACACTACATGGAAATACATTAAAGAAAGAAGAGAAGTGAAGAGAGCCATGACTAATGTAAAGACAGATCTTGGAAAGGCCCTGGCAAAAGCAACATACAAAGAATTAGACAACAAAGTAAAAAGTTCGGCAAGAAGAGATACAAAAGCTTATATAGACAATTTGGCAGAGACAGCTACAATTACAAGAGACAGCAGAACTCTCTATACTGTACACAAGATGCTGACAAACACCTATACATCCAGTGGAGCAACAATTCTAGACAAATCTGGTTCAATGCTAACAACAAGCGCATACATAAAAGCACGTTGGGTTGAACACTTCAAGGAAATTCTTAACCGTCCACTACCCCACAGTTTAATAGATTTTGAGGCTGAAACACCAGCAGCAGAATTAGATGTAAATTTAGATGACTGCACCCTGAGCGAAATTGAGATCTCCTTAAAGCGTATGACCAATAACAAGGCTTAAATAAGTTAACAGCTGAGATCCTCAAGGCAATTGATAGCCATAATTTAATACATCTCCAAAAAATGTTCAACATCATTTGAAAAGCAGAGAAGGTGCCCCATAAGTGGAAAAAAGGAATCATTGTTAAGATTCCAAAAAAGGGCAATCTCAGAGATTGTAATAACTGGAGAGGCGTGTCACTTTTGTCAGTTGCCTTAAAGTTATTCTGCAAAATCATCATGAATAGAATACAGGATTCAATAGATACAGTAATGCGTGAAGAACAGGCCGGGTTTTGAAAAGGGAGAAACTGCCGTGACCACATTTTTACTCTGCGACATATAATGGAGGAACACATTGAAAAGCAAAAACCCATTTGTATTTCATCAACTTCAAAAAAAGCATTCGATAGTATTCATAGAGATTTTTTGTGGAAATTCTGTAGCAATATGGCTTACCATAAAAAATCATAAATATTATTAAAGACATATATGATTGCTACATATGTTTAGTTAGAACAAAGGAAGGACTGAGCAAATGTTTCCCAATAGAACCTGGGGTTAAACAAGGATGTATATTATCGTCGTTGTTATTTGGAATTGTTATGGACTTCATAATGAAGAAATGCTGCACTGGTAATAAAGGCATCGAATGGATACAAGGAGGCCAGGGGTGGTGGTGGTGGTGGTGGGGGGGTTATAAGTAAACTGCACATCATGTCGAATGTCCAGAACTTTGGTTGGTAAACAAACTCGGGGATAGGGTGGGCTTATGAGAGAGATTTTACTCTTAGGGTTCATGTTAGCATTAATTTGTTTAAAAACTCAGAGGTTAACTAAAATGTCAACATCAAGCTTTGTTTTGCAAAATTTGACTCATAAGTCATTTAGATTTAAACTTTACATCCAACGATTTGCTGAAAGATCGTTAGACAGCGACTAGATCAATAATTGATGCAATTCAGATAGGAATATTTAGCCATATGTATTAGAAGATTTTAATGACAAATTTAAGTTTCATCATCATCATCAAGTACCGGTCCTGCTGGCGTAGGTGATCATGTCTCTACACAATTTTCAATCTCGGCAGCTATTTATCATTTCTGTTGTTGACCTTCTGCCAAGCCATTCTCTTAAGCTGTCTGTTATTTTTTCTCTTTGCTTGCCTCTATCTCTTCGTCTCTCAATTTTTCCAGTTGTTACAATATATTCTAGTTGTTCTCTTCTCATTACATGGCCAAAAAAATATGATTGTTTCTTCCTAATATTGGAAATTAGCTCTCTTTTTGCTTTGACCTTTCTCAGAACATCTTCATTTGTCTTCTTAGCTGTCCATGGTACTCTCAACATTCTTCTGTAAAACCACATTTCTACAGACTCCAGTGATTTTCTTGTCTGTTGTCCCATTGCCAATGATTAGCATCCATATGTTAAGACTGGCTCTACGTAACATTTAAGAACTCTTTTTCTTGTTTCTATTGTCAAAAATCGGTTAGAGGCCACAGAGATGGGATTTCTCAGAAGAATGTTGAAAGTTCCCTGGACAGATAAAAAGACCAATGAGGAAGTTCTCAAAGAGGCCAACACAAAAAGGGAGCTCTTAAAAAACATCAGAAAGAAGCAATCAACATTTTTCGGGCACATCATGAGAAGAGGAAAGTTGGAATACTTGGTTACAACTGGCAAAATAAAAGGAAAGGGAGATCGCGGACGACAAAGAGAGAAAATACTGGATAGCTTGGTGTCATGGCATGGAAAACAGTCAACAACAGAACTGATACGATGCACTGTAGATAGAAGATTGTGGAGGGACATGATCGCCTACGCCAACCGGCAGGGTACATGATGATGATGATTGTAAAAAATGGATTGCATAGTATCTTCCTCATTTTTTGGAAACTGCTTTTTCCTGAACCATTCTGCATCTCACCTCTTTTATACATCTTCCGTCTGAGGTTAACAAAGTTCCCAAATATTTAAATTCAATTACCTGTTTTAATATTGTTCCACTTGCGGACTTTTCTCCTGGGTTATCTATGAAAGCAGTCAGTTTGGTCTTTACTGGAGTTTCCAGCTCATAAGCCTGAAAATAACGAACTAAAATAGGAAGTAGCTTAACATGTTTATGATTAGATGTATGGCAAGACAATGTTACGAAGCTGACATATTTGATGTCATTTTTTAGTTCATCAATAGGCCAAGGAGCAAAAACATTGGTAATTATGGATTGACACTTTGTTCTTGCACAGGAAAATTGTTTCGTTGAAAATTTCTTTTGTAGAATTGTTGTACAATCCATATTGCGGAAACTATGATTATGAAGTACCGTATGATATGCGAAGGTTCCTTCATGAACAGCTAGAGTATATTCATCTTTTGAGGGTTCTGTTTTACAAAAATAATTTGTCATACACCCAGACTGAGACTTACAAAGCAGCGCATCCTTATGCTTTTTTGCCTGTAGATGATCAGTTATTGATGTCCTTCCACCAGTTGCTATAGAAAAATTTGAACTACATATATTACATTTCACTAGCGTTCCATCCTCTAAAATTGCTTGTATAATAAATGGGAATTCAGCTTTCAGCGAATCACTAAAATGACACGTTTTTTTGGAAAGCATTGTTTTTATGCAACAGACGTCCACTGATCACAAATAGAAAAGACGACTGCACTGTACTGTCATTTGACAGATTTGAACTGATTTGAAATTTGGCCGGGAAAGATACTTTGGCGGGAGATTTCCGGAAAGGCAGGGGTGGGGAGAGAGAGTGTCTGCTTTTTTAAAAATTAAAACCAAACCAAAGAAGTCAGTGGCTGGAATAGAAGTGACGTAGCACCGTGCTTCAAGAGTTCAAAGAGCTATCTCCGACACAACGCGTCCAAGTCTTCTCTTTTATCTTCCTGCTAATGCCGCTCAGTCTGGGATAAAGAAACACAACTCAGTAACGTCCTGAGTTCTAGTGATCATTTTAAAAGAGGGTCGATTCCGTGTATGAACATTTATTTATTCACTGAAATCGGGGACAAAATCGGGGAAAAATTTCTTTCGGGGACAACTTCTACACTTCGGGGACTGTCCCCGAAAATCGGGGACGAATGTTCACCCTAGAATAGAGGCACTGTTACCTGCCACGCATGCCGTAATGAGGTTTGGAATCGTCGCTTGCGTAGTAGAGTAGGGCTTGCACGGAGCGATCTAGTCAACCGAATTTACAGATGCATTTTAGGAAATGCTGTGGCAAGTGATGGAGTGGATATGAGAAATTCCTAACTGCAGTAAAACTGGTTCTATGGGTAGAATAGAAATGGATGAATCATGTTCATTTATACTTTTCCATGTCTGATGGAGGATGCATTTCTCATCATTGTTGTGTTGTCTATTTAGTTCTCATTCCGACTTTTCTAGTAACATTCATTGATACTTTCGAACATCGCCATCACTTATTCTACATTTGTCATTCCATCAACATTAGATGACATTTGACGTTGGCAACAAAAACGTCATGGGGAAATAATATTTGAGTGTATCGCTGTGTGCAAGTCTGTGTTAATCACATCTCCTATCTTTGTGTGTGCATGTCTGTGTTAGCTACATCTCATATCTTTGTGTGTGCATGTCTGTGTTAGCTACATCTCATATCTTTGTGTGTGCATGTCTGTGTTAGCTACATCTCCTATCTTTGTGTGTGCATGTCTGTGTTAGCTACATCTCATATCTTTGTGTGTGCATGTCTGTGTTAGTCACATCTCATATCTTTGTGTGTGCATGTCTGTGTTGGTCACATCTCATATCTTTGTGTGTGCATGTCTGTGTTAGCTACATCTCCTATCTTTGTGTGTGCATGTCTGTGTTAGTCACATCTCCTATCTTTGTGTGTGCATGTCTTTGTTAGTCACATCTCATACCTTTGTGTGTGCATGTCTGTGTTAGTCACATCTCATATCTTTGTGTGTGCATGTCTGTGTTGGTCACATCTCATATCTTTGTGTGTGCAAGTCTGTGTTAGTCACATCTCATATCTTCGTGTGTGCAAGTCTGTGTTAGTCACATCTCACATCTTTGTGTGTGTAAGTCTGTGTTAGTCACATCTCATATCTTTGTGTGTGCAAGTCTGTGTTGGTCACATCTCATATCTTTGTGTGTGCAAGTCTGTGTTAGTCACATCTTATATTTTTGTGTGTGCAAGTCTGTGTTAGTCACATCTCATATCTTTGTGTGTGCAAGTCTGTGTTAGTCACATCTCCTATCTTTGTGTGTGCATGTCTGTGTTAGTCACATCTCATATATTTGTGTGTGCAAGTCTGTGTAAGTCACATGTCCTATCTTTGTGTGTGCATGTCTGTGTTAGTCACATCTCCTATCTTTGTGTGTGCATGTCTGTGTTAGTCACATCTCATACCTTTGTGTGTGCATGTCTGTGTTAGTCACATGTCCTATCTTTGTGTGTGCATGTCTGTGTTAGTCACATCTCTTATCTTTGTGTGTGTATGTCTGTGTTAGTCACATCTCATATCTTTGTGTGTGTATGTCTGTGTTAGTCACATCTCAAATCTTTGTGTGTGCAAGTCTGTGTTAGTCACATCTTATATCTTTGTGTGTGCAAGTCTGTGTTAGTCACATCTCATATCTTTGTGTGTGCAAGTCTGTGTTAGTCACATCTTATATTTTTGTGTGTGCAAGTCTGTGTTAGTCACATCTCATATCTTTGTGTGTGCAAGTCTGTGTTAGTCACATCTCCTATCTTTGTGTGTGCATGTCTGTGTTAGTCACATCTCATATCTTTGTGTGTGCAAGTCTGTGTAAGTCACATCTCCTATCTTTGTGTGTGCATGTCTGTGTTAGTCACATCTCCTATCTTTGTGTGTACATGTCTGTGTTAGTCACATCTCATATCTTTGTGTGTGCAAGTCTCTGTTGGGCACATCTCATATCTTTGTGTGTGCATGTCTGTGTTAGTCACCTCTAGTGACTCGGGCAGATGGTGCTCGTAAACCTGGGATGGCCTACCATCTAAGGGCAGAATCCCCCTACAGAAAAGATCATCAGCTGCCTTGCAGGAAGATTGGGGATAATCAAAGGCTAAGGAATGCAAACCTGAATAAAATGCTGGCTGAAATCGGATGCACTGGGCCACTGGCGCAGAACACAGTGCAACGTTTTAACGGGTGTTCAATCAGAGTGGATCTGGCGGACTCTAATTGTGATGTTCTGCTAGTGGGGGCGATCAACACACTTAACCTGACAGCTGACTTCATGTGAGAGTCTGGAATCCTACTCTGATTGAGTCCTGATCGCAGGGAGAGAGAGAGAGAGATTGATATTTGGAGTCACGTCCCCTTTTTGTACTAGTTGCTGTATCCGAGACCCTCATCCCGACCTCATTACCTTAAAAAGACAATTTAAATAAGATTTGTAAAAAGTTCATTGAAACACTTATTGCTGAACAAAATGAAAACAGGATTGTATTAATCTAATATTTAATTATATGTCTGTACGTGTACCTTAGTAAGCTTGTTCTTAATTTGTGGCTGAGGATTGCTAATACTAATCTCATGTCATCGTTCACACTCCAAGTTTTATTTCTTTTTTTTTTGTGGCTTTTATTTTGTTTAGAAGAATTGTAGAAAATCTACTCTCACAAAGATATGTAGAGGCAAATGAAAGTAAAATTCGTCAAACAAGCATAGACAAATATAGAAAACTGTTACATGTCCCACCAGAAAGGTAAAGCAATATTTCTTAGATTTATAAGAAAATCATGTACTTTCTCAAAGAGACCAGTGAATGTTTAACCAGCAAGATCATACCAGACATACGTTGGTTCATCAATTTGAGAAACAGAAACTCTGTAGAAACTTAAATTTATCCTAAACCTGCTAAAAAAGAAAATCAAGGGGATATATTTGTACAACATCGCATCAGTGTTTAGTAATAACAACAAAAAGACACAATTATCATAGGTAAAGAGGATTTGAACAATACAAACACAAGAATATAACCAGGTAGACTTCCTGAATAAATGTCTTCAATAATATTTACAGTGTGACAGTGTGACTCATCCATGTAGGATAATGAGAGGTAGAGGAGAATAAAGAAACTATACGCCGACGATGAAAGGATAATGTTGGGTGACTCAGTTGCTAACCGCATCTCAGGAGTTAATAGCAGTAACACAAATGGTAGCGACCAATCGAATCGACAGGTGGGCGAAAGGAATAGGACGGTCAGCGCTCGCTCAGGGTGAGTCATTAAGGTGGAAAGGGTGTACTAAAAGACATTGGCCTGGGAAATTCCAGGTGAGGTCAGCGATTTGTCGCGAGTGGACTAAGGCAGGATGAGTCATTAGAGAGAGTATATAAACTCGATACCGGACAGACAGGGATAGATTGAGCCATACCGGACAGGCAGAGAGCAGAGACAGTGAAAATGCAGTGAAGTAGGTAGATACCTGCCTCTAGGCAGATGTTAGAGTTAGGACTTAGAAAATGTAATAGTACGTTTAGAGAATATTGTGATAATCAAATTAAGAAAGTAAAATAGTGTAAAGCTGTCCAACTGTAGCAACTAGAGATCAAGTCGGGTTACTAGTAAGTTCCTCATAATCGCCAGATAGAAAGATGCATATATTACAAAGAACTATATACGATCACGAAGTTACTGACCATTAATTATCGCCTCTCGGCTATGTCATGTAACACAGTTTTGAAAGAATATATATGAAACATGTTGAGTGAATCAGAGACATTGTCAAACTATTGTAAACAGTAGAAATCTTCAATAAAGACTTTGTTGATACTGGTTCAAAAACTATAATTTGAGTTGTGAGTGTCACTATAGAGATATGAGCGAAAGCAACAAGATATGAAAGAACTGATGATAGATCAACAAGATAACCAGATATCAAATCGACAATAAGAGATTCATCAACAAAACTCAACCACAAAAGCAAGAGTACTGCCACAACAGCGGCCACTTATGTGTTATCTCATTGAAGGGTAGAAAATCTATAACAGAAAAGTAATTTATGGCCAAGAAAAATATGTCAAAAATTTGTAATTTACAATGTCCAATTAAATAATAAAAAATAATATCATTGTGCAGTCTATACCTACCAAATGCTTAGATTCGTCTTTTAAGTTAAAAACGCATTGTGCATAAGTTGTACCAACGGAACGAAAGGGACTACTATCTGAGTAATGTTTCAAATATATATCACTAACCACAATACAGACTTAGGTAGATAGTGCAAAGCTTGTACTGTCATGTCGAAAAGAGTTATATAAACTGTAACGGAACACCCGAAAATACTTTCTTTACCACAATTATATTTGTAAGTTTGAAATAATGTAGCAAAGCATACAAGGCTGAACCATTCCTAACAGTTGGAGGACGGTAGTGTGGTCTATAGATGCAAACCTGCACCACAATCTATAGAACAACAATGAAGGACTCTAGAGCATTTGTCCGTTAGTGACCATTGTTAATCAAAGTGAATTACCAACTATTTGCACCTATATTACCACCTTCTTTGTCACATATGTTACCAAATATACGCCACATGTATTATCACCCATATTGGCACCCATATTGTCACCTATATTGTTCCCTATACTGTCACCTATACAGACATATATTGTCACCCATATTTTCACCTGTACACCCACATATATTATCACCATATTGTCACCTATATTGTCACCTGTATTTTCACCAATATTGTTACCAAAATTGTCACCTACATAGTCACATTTTATTGTCACTAATACTGTCACCTATATTGTCACCATCTTTGTAACTTATATTGTCCCCATGATGTCATCTATATTATCAACTATATTAACAGACATTTTACCACTTATATTATCACCTATATTACCACCTATATTACCACCCACATTACCACCCATATTACCACCTACATTACCACCTATATTACAATCTATATTACATCATATATTACCACCTATGTTAGGTGGTAATATAGATGGTAATAAAGGTGATAATATAGGTGGTAATATAGGTGGTAATAGGTAGTAAAATAGGTGGTAATATAGGTGATATTATAGGTGGCAATATAGGTGGTAATTTAGATGGTAATATAGATGGTAATATAGGTCGTAATACAGGTAGTAATATAGGTGATATTATAGGTGGCAATATAGGTGGTTATTTAGGTAGTAATATAGGTGGTAACATAGGTGGTACTATAGGTGGTAATATATATGTGGTAATGTATATGTGGTAATATATGTGGTAATATAGGTGGTTATATAGGTGGTAATATAGGTGGTAATATATGTGGTGAAATAGGTGGTAATATAGGTGGTAATATAGGTTGAAATATAGGTGGTAATATAGATGGAATATAGGTAGAAATATAGGTGGTAATAAAGGTGGTAATATAGGAGACAATATAAGTGGTAATATAGGTGGTAATATAGGTGTTAATATAGGTGGTAATATAACGGGTAATATAGGTGGAAATATAGATTGTAATATAGGTGGTAAAATAGGTGGTAATATAGGTGGCAATACAGGTGGTAATATAGGTGGTAATATAGGTAGTAGTAAAGGTAGTAATACAGGAAATAATATAGGTGGTAATATAGATTGTAATATAGGTGGTAATATAGGTGGTAATATAGATGATATTATAGCTACTAATATAGGTGGTAATATAACGAGTAATATAGGTGGTAATAAATATATAGTAATAAAAGTGGTAAGATAGGTGCTATTATATGTGGTAATATAGGTGGTAATATAGGTGGTTATACAGGTGGTTAATATAGGTGGTAATAAAGGTGGTAATATAGTTGGTAATGTAGGTGGTAATATAGGTGATAATATATGTGATAATATCGTTGGTAATATTGTTCGCAATATAGGTGGTAATATAGGTGATAATATAGGTGGTAATAAAGGTGGTAATATAGTAATAATATAGGTGGTAAAATAGGTGATAATGTAGGTGGTAATATAACGGGCAATATAGGGGATGATAATATAGGTTACAATATTGGTAGTAACATAGGTGGTAAAATAGGTGGTAATATAGGTGGTAATATAAGAAGTAATATAGGTGGCAATATTGGAGGTAATATGGGTGGTAATATAGGTAGTAATATAGGTGGTAATATAGGTGGTTATATAGGTGGTAATATAGGTGGGAATATAGGTGGTAATATAGGTGGTAATATAGGTGGTAATATAGGTTGTAATATATATGTGGTCATATAGGTGGTAACATAGGTGTTAATTTTGGTGGTAATATAGGTAGTAATATACGTCGTAATTAGGTGTTAATATAGGCGATAATATAGGTGGTAATATAGGTGGTAATATATGTGGTAATATAGGTAGTAATATAGGTGATAATTTAGGTTGCAATATTGATTGTAATATAGGTGTAATATAGATTGTAAAAAAGGTGGTATTGTAGGTAGTAATATAGGTAGTAATATAGGGGTAATATAGGCGATAATAAAGGTAGTAATATAGGTGGTAATATGAGTGGTAATATAGGTAGTAATATATGTGGTTATATAGATGGTAATATAGGCGATAATATAGGTAGTAATATAGGTGGTAATATAGGTGGTAATATAGGCGATAATGTAGGTAGTAATATAGGTATTAATGTAAGTGGTAATATAGGTAGTAATATAGGTGGTAATATATGTGGTAATATAGGTAGTAATATAAGTATATAATATGAGTTTTAATATAGGTGGTAAGATAGATGTTAATATAGATAATAAGATAGATCATAATATAGATGGTTATAAATGTATTAATATATGTGGTAATATAGGTGGTAAATACAGGTGGTAATATAGATGGTAATAGAGGTGTTAATATAGCTGGTAATATAACAGGTAATATATTTGGTAATATAGATGGTAATATAGTGGTAATATAGATGGTATTATACGTGGTAATATAGGTGGTAATATAGTTTGTAATATAGGTTGTAATAAAGATGGTAATATAGGTATATAATATAGGTTTCAATATAGGTGGTAATATAGATGTTAATATAGATAATAATATAGATCATAATATAGGTTGTAATAAAGTTTGTAAAATATGTGGTAATATAGGTGGTAATATAGATGGTAATATAGGTGTTAATATAGGTGGTAATATATCGGGTAATGTAGGTGGTAATTTAGATGGTAATATATATGGTAATATAGGTGGTAATATAGGTGGCAATACAGGTGATAATATAGGTGGTAATATATATGTTGTATTATAGGTGGTAATATAGGTGGTAATATAGGTGGTAATATAGGTGGTATTATAGTTGGTAATGGTTGTACAGCTTACAGAAGCATTTGAAATAAGAACAGGAGTAAGGCAAGGATGCCTTCTGTCTCCATTTCTCTTTCTACTGGCCATAGATTGGATTATGAAAATAACTCAAAACAACAGAAATGGGATCCAGTGGTCACTGACCAAACAACTTGATGATTTAGACTTTGCTGATGACATAGCTCTCCTATCACACAGCCACCAACAGATGCAAGATAAAATGAGTATATTAGATGAGAGATCACAACAGCTAGGACTAAAGATTAATAGAGATAAGACCAACATTATGAGAATTAATGCAGTTGGCAATAACCAAATAAAACTAGGAGAAATACCTCTACTAGACGTACAATCTTATATATATCTGGGCAGTAATATAGATAAAGAGGGAGGAACAGAAAACGATACCAAAATAAGGATATCAAAAGCAAGAGGAGCTTTCATTGCACTGGGAAACATATGGAAATCCAAAGAAATTAGGCTAAATACAAAAATACAAATTTTCAACTCCAATGTTAAGTCGGTTCTATTATATGGCTGTGAAACATGGAGAATAACAAAATTGACAATCACGAAGGTACAGACTTTCATTAATGGATGCTTGCGCAGAATAAAGGGATGGAAATGGCAGGACAAAGTCACTAACGTGGAATTATGGAAATGTACTGGTCAAATACCAGTGGATAAAGAAATACAGCGAAGACGATGGCGATGGATAGGACACACACTACGGAAACCAACTGAGAGTATTACACAACAGGCCCTTTTTTGGAATCCCCAGGGGAAAAGACAAAGAGGAAGACCAAGGAATTCTTGGAGAAGACAGATTGAAGCAGAGATGAAGATGATGGGGAAGACATGGAATGATCTTAAAAGAATTGCAAAAAACAGAACGACTTGGAAAGTGTTTGTTGAAGACCTATGCTCCACTGGGAGCTAAAAAGGTAGAAGAAGAAGATAGTTGGTAATGTAGGTGGTAATATAGGTGATAATATATGTGGTAATATACGTCGTAATTTATTTGGTAATGTAGGTGGTAATATGGTTGGTAATATAGGTAGTAATATAGGTGGCACTATAGGTGGTAACATAGTTGGAAATGGAAAAAAAAAATCTTCTGTGAATGTTTCTTACTATTTTTAAAGAAAAAGTCGTTGATAATATATAAACAAATAATATAAATATTTTTTACATTATTGCAGGTTGTTGGATTTAGTAATTCAGGTGTTATATTGTCAAACGGAGAGAACTGGAAAGAGCAGAGAACGGTAGCCTTGTCCATTCTCAGAAATTTTGGAATGGGCAAGAATCTTCTGGCTGAGAAAATACAAGAAGAAGTAGGTTTCTATATAAAGAGTCTGACAAGTCTCAAAGGGAATCCTACTAACATCCATTATATGACGTGCACTAGCGTTTCCAACATTATTTGCTCAATTATAATTGGTCGTCGCTTTGAATATGAGGACAAGGATTTCCAGTCCCTAATAGATAAGCTTCTTGTTATGGTTGTAGAGCAACAAAATGTCAGTGTCATTAATTTCTTACCTTGGCTCAAGTACATCCCTGGCGACATCTTCAGGATGAAAAATCTAGTCTCCAGTTTCAAAGCTGTCCTAGATGACTTGCAGAGGTATATTGATGAGAATAAGCGACATCTTGAGAGTTCTAACGACACCAGCAATTTTATCAGTGCTTACTTCAGTGATAGAAATACAAAAATCCAGGCTGGGTTATCGACCTTCCTCGATGACCGGAACTTACTCAAATCGATGTTTGACCTTTTCATTGCCGGAACTGAGACCACAACCACAACCATTTCCTGGTGCATTCTGTACATGCTCAACAACCCGGAAGTACAAGAAAAAGTGTATCGGGAGATCAAAGAAACGATTGGAACAGATCGGACACCGACCATACAGGACAAGATTCAGTTGCCCTACCTTAACGCTGTCATAGCTGAAACGCAACGTCTGGCCAGTGTTGTTCCTCTGTCAATGTCCCATTGCTGTTCTGAGGAGGTAACACTGAGAGGCTACACCCTACCAAAAGGAACTTTTGTAGTTCCCAACATAGATTCTGTCCTCCACGACAAGACCACGTGGGGAGAGGACGCCATGATCTTCAGACCCGAGAGATTCATTGACGAGAACGGGAAGCTGAGTATTCCAGAACAGCTGATCCCTTTCGGAATTGGCCGTCGTGTCTGCCTGGCCGAGGCCATGGCTAAGATGGAACTCTTTCTGTTTCTCTCCTCCATGTTCCAGAAGCTGAAGTTCTTGCCTCCAGATCCCGGATCCGTCCCTCCCCTCAGCTATGAGTTCGGGATTGTGGCTCCTCCAAAACATTACAAAGTGAGAGTGATAGAGAGAATGTAGAGCAGGTAATGACAAGATAATGATGGGCTTTGTTATCTTTAGTTATCACAGATGTTTTCTTACCTATAGTAAGAATTGTCATAAACTAGTGTAGACTTCCGACATAAATCTCATCATCAGTCTGTTATGTAGATATTTAAGTAAAGCACGCTGTGAGAAATAAAATTCTGCCTAGGGTATTGCCCTGTTTGTATCAATTATTTTACAAGTTTAGTTATACATTTATAACAAGATTTTCCCCAAATATATTTTATGAGAATTATCACGTAGTACATATTATATTAGTGCCCCTGTTATTGCTATGGAAATTAATTCATAGTTTGCATAATAATAAAGTTTATAAAAATTACAGTTTTAGAGTTACAGAAGGTGAGAAATGTTCTGTCTGAGCGACGTTAGAACAAGTAACACATCCGACTGAGAGACCAAAACGTCATTCGGAAAATCAGAAATCAGACATAGCAAACAAGGCGCCCCTGGAAGAAGGCAGGAGAGATGGATGGAGCCGCCCTGTTGGAAAAAAAGACAAGCGATTTAGACATGGCAGAAAGCCATGAAGAGTTGAAGAACACAACATGAGCTCTTGGAGCGTCTACAAGAATAGGTCGACTATACAACGAAGCACTTTTAACTGTCTGCTAGGTAGGCTAAGGATGTCAAGTGGGATGATTTCTGCAAAAATATGTGCTCAGAAAAATCGCTAGTTACATTCTGGCACAACCACAGAGCATGAAGGGCACAACACGACACAGAGGTATACCAGACTGACAGAACACAGGCCAGATATGGCACAAATCTGATGTGAGCAAATGGAAGGTCCTGTTTTCCCGCTACACTGAATAAACTGATCAAAGATATAAGGCTGTAAGAATGAGGATACGGGGGCGCCTTTCAGATTTGTATGAGGATGTAGTGCTGGGAAAAGCTCCCACGATCACAACCGATACCATTCACAAAACACCTTAAAGGTCACACAACACTGCTCCTGGTCCAGATGGTGTTCGGTACGATGACATAGGCGATTTAGCTGACGACGACTTGGAGGACCTGGCCTAGGAGTTTAATGCCAGCAGTCAGAGTGGCCAGATGAAGGAGGGGCGCTTTCACAGCCACATACTACCGCTACCGAAGCCAAACAAGGACCATTCACAGCCACATACTACCGCTACCGAAGCTAAACAAGGACCATTCACAGCCACATACTACGGCTACCGAAGCCAAACAAGGACCATTCACAGCTACATACTACCGCTACCGAAGCTAAACAAGGACCATTCACAGCCACATACTACCACTACCGAAGCCAAACAAGGACCATTCACAGCCACATACTACCGCTACCGAGGCTAAACAAGGACCATTCACAGCCACATACTACCGCTACCGAAGCCAAACAAGGACCATTCACAGCCACATACTACCGCTACCGAAGCTAAACAAGGACCATTCACAGCCACATACTACCGCTACCGAAGCCAAACAAGGACCATTCACAGCCACATACTACCGCTACCGAAGCCAAACAAGGACCATTTGCAGCTACTTACTACAGCTACCGAAGCCAAACAAGGACCATTTGCAGCTACTTACTACCGCTACCGAGGCCAAACAAGGACCATTCGCAGCTACATACTACCGCTACCGAAGCCAAACAAGGACCATTCGCAGCTACATACTACCGCTACCGAAGCCAAACAAGGACCATTCACAGCCACATACTACCGCTACCGAAGCTAAACAAGGACCATTCCCAGCCACATACTACCGCTACCGAAGCCAAACAAGGACCATTCACAGCTACATACTACCGCTACCGAAGCTAAACAAGGACCATTCACAGCCACATACTACCGCTACCAAAGCCAAACAAGGACCATTCACAGCCACATACTACCGCTACCGAAGCCAAACAAGGACCATTTGCAGCTACTTACTACAGCTACCGAAGCCAAACAAGGACCATTTGCAGCTACTTACTACCGCTACCGAGGCCAAACAAGGACCATTCGCAGCTACATACTACCGCTACCGAAGCCAAACAAGGACCATACGCAGCTACATACTACCGCTACCGAAGCCAAACAAGGACCATTCGCAGCTACATACTACCGCTACCGAAGCCAAACAAGGACCATTCGCAGCTACATACTACCGCTACCGAAGCCAAACAAGGACCATTCGCAGCTACATACTACCGCTACCGAAGCTAAACAAGGACCATTCACAGCTACATACTACCGCTACCGAGGCCAAACAAGGACCATTTTCAGCTACATACTACCGCTACCGAAGCTAAACAAGGACCATTCACAGCCACATACTACCGCTACCGAAGCTAAACAAGGACCATTCGCAGGTACATACAACCGCTACCGAAGCTAAACAAGGACCATTCACAGCTACATACTACCGCTACCGAGGCCAAACAAGGACCATTTGCAGCTACATACTACCGCTACCGAAGCTAAACAAGGACCATTCACAGCCACATACTACCGCTACCGAAGCTAAACAAGGACCATTCACAGCTACATACTACCGCTACCGAAGCTAAACAAGGACCATTCGCAGCTACATACTATCGCTATCGAAGCTAAACAAGGACCATTCACAGCTACATACTACCGCTACCGAAGCCAAACAAGGACCATTTGCAGCTACTTACTACAGCTACCGAAGCTAAACAAGGACCATTCTCAGATCAGTGCCTACAGAATCATTACGACGTAGAACACTGCGGCCAAGCTACTTAAGAAAATTTTTGCCCGTGTACTCTCCTGTCACCTTGAACAGAAACGCGCGTTCCCACCCACACTCAGATGTTAAAGATATAACAAAGAGACACAGCTCATTGCGGCAATCTTCTCCTAAGATTGTCTTCGAAGGCTTCCACAGACAAGAGGAGACATGATCTGCTGCTATAGATACTGAGGATGCATACAACAGAGTACCATTTTATTACCTCATGCACATGCCTCTCAAACTGACGGTGCACCCCTTCCTCATTAGATGAATCACTGCTGCACTGTTTCAGAGGAAGGTGATACTCAGGTGATGAAGTTGGTCATCAAAGCAAATATCAATTTGTACAGGACTCTCACAAGGCTCACCATTGCCACTAATTCCATTAAACGTGTGCAAAATATTGATCACGAAACAACAGCTGGATGGGAGGGGAAGAATTATTACTTTTGCTGATGATATTCTGGAATATCGACAGAGAAGAGAAACAGAAGTGCAATCGCCTCCACGCTGCAAAACAAACTCGTTCAAATTTATTCGTGGTGCCTTGGTTAATCTAAATAAATAATCAGTTGCATGGTAATCTAATTTAACAATCATATCATTAACACTGAAACACCGGTGATTCAAACGGCGACTGATGAGGTGACCAGTGACAGGTTAATGACGTTTCTAGGAGTTAAGTTTGCTTGCAGCCTTTGTTTTCGGGACTACGTCTACCATGCTGTGATAACAAAATCAGGCATCAGATTAACCGCCGTGAAGGTCATGGCAGCTACGACATCGAGCAGAGGCTACTTGCCTTTCTGTTCCAGAGACTAGGCCTCGCACCAATCGAATGTGGCCTAGCAATTCTTACTGTCAGTCCGACGCAATTTGACAAGCTCGAGAAAATACAGAATGAAGCTATGCGCGTTATCTTGAAGTGTACGAGGGACACTACCTGTGTAGCAATGAGATATCTTTTCATATTTCCAACCATGGATGACAGTATCAAGATCTGGAAGGCACGAACATATATGAAGATATGTGCAGATAAAGAGCATCCATTACACCACGAGCTCAACGCAGGGGGAGGTAACAGGATAAAAAGAGGCAAATCATGGGTGGGCCAAGCAGAAGATGTAATCAAACAGGTCTGTTGGCTTACTAATAGCAACGCTGGCGAGGAGTGGATACAGGTGACTACGTCTCCAGGGGAACAATATTTTGTATTGCCACATTCGACAAAGAAATGTAGGGAGCAGAACTCAGTCGTGGTCAATGCGGAGGTCAACGGTGTCATCTGTGATAACACCGATGAGAATGATGCAGTCATCAATACAGACGAATCTATAATACGACACCAAAGGAATGCATGGGCATTTACTTCGCGCTCGGCAGACAGAATAGTCAAGGTAGACAGTGTGTGCATACGTCATGACTACGAGTAGTATAACAATGGAAGTGATGGTGGTGACGAGGTCATTCGTTTGGTTAGGGTCACAAGACTACACCCACGCCTGCATACTAAGGGATTCGATGAGCATGATAAGAAAAGTGGAGGAGGCGGGCTATGTACGCAGGCAATGTGTATAGTCAGTGAAGAAGTCAAAAATATGTAGCGACATTTGTCTACGTCCCTGGACATATAGGAGAACAGCCAAATGAAAGAGCGGACAGGATGGCTAGCTGTACTGTCGTTGATGGCAGTCAACCACTGGTTCGGGCGGACTTCACCAATTCCCTCCGATGTGGGAAGGATTACATGACTTCGACAACCTTGAGTCCACATCACTCTTTCAAATAGATGGGAATTAGGATAGGCACAGCCAGAAGCGAGAGACTTGGTGAGAGTATAAGAAGACTTATTAACCAACAAAGAACTGAAGTCGTCAGTCGCTGGATGCTGGGGGACTAGCTGAGAAGGGGATCTGAGCACCTATAGACATGTTCGGAGTGCAATAATAATGATGACCTGCTAATAACTCAATAACATTGTGCAGGATCGGTCTAAACGCTCCTATAGACAAAGTCCGAATAATGTCGATGATTGTAATGAAGGATGCAAGTGGTTCATGATGGTACTTGCTATTAAAACAACACCCAGAACGTGTGAATTTTTTAACAACTTGATATGCGATTGTGACCTGCAGTGACTTATCTAAAAGATCAAAAATGATCAAACCAAACGTGTTCAAGACCAGCATAGCCACACCCAGGACTGGAACAATTGTTTCTATCTCGAAGGGAAAGTACAGGGATACAGATTAGGAAGAGTGTTTGTAAAATAACATTCTTTAGTAGTAGTGGACAATTCTTTGTGAACATGTATTTTAGAAAAGGCTTACAACCTATAATAGACTTCAGATTCGTGAACCGCTAATTGAGAATTTGAAAGCGAAAGACAGAAGATAGAGGAGCATTACAAGTACGCAATAGAGACGATTCCAAACAGCTTAAGGTGGCTCTTACGGCATGCATTTCTGGTAACATTGGCTCTTACGTCATGCATTTCTGGTATCATTGGATCTAATCTTTTCTAACCGTATTCTTTCATCGCGTTATTCTGGACCAAGAAAACTACATGTGTAGGCGGGGTCTGGGCATTATTAAAGTCAAGGTCAGAGCAATGCATTTTTAGATGGTTGCTGGGAGACGAGAGAAGAATGATTAAAAATAGATCATGTGTCAAGGTCATGAATGAGTTTATGAATTATTATAGATATAGACCTGGCACTACGTCACCAGACAGACACTACGTAACCAGACAGACACTACGTAACCAGACAGACACTACATAACCAGACAGACACTACGTAACCAGACAGGCACTAAATAACCAGACAGGCACTACGTAACCAGACAGACACTACGTAACCAGACAGGCACTACGTAACCAGACAGAAACTACGTAACCAGACAGACACTAAATAACCAGACAGGCACTACGTAACCAGACAGAAACTACGTAACCAGACAGACACTAAATAACCAGACAGGCACTACGTAACCGGACAGACACTAAATAACCAGACAGGCACTACGTAAACAGACAGACACTAAATAACCAGACAGGCACTACGTAACCAGACAGACACTAAATAACCTGACAGGCAGCACGTAACCAGACAGACACTAAATAACCAGACAGGCACTACGTAACCGGACAGACACTAAATAACCAGACAGGCACTACGTAAACAGACAGACACTACGTCCCCAACCAAATCGCGGGAAAATGAAATACTTAAACCCGTGACTGAGACTCTCACGACACTCAGCAAAGAACCAGGGACAAGCAACGCTCTCTCACAAAGAATCGGAACGCTTCGAGACTGAGACTCTCACTCAGTAAGTTGAGAGAGAATTCTGCAGGAATGGCACATGATGCTAAGTGAACCAGAGCTTAGAAAAGCAATTGACACAAGATGAATCGCGTAGCAAGCCGGAATGGCGATAACTAAGTCGACCAGAAACAAATAAACGCTTGGAGAGAGAGAATGCACTATCAAGCACAAGGAGAGAAAGACAGAACGCATGAGCTAGATTAAGAATATTCATGTGAAAAACCTCATCGATCACATGACTACAGTTCAGATTCCGAGATGTGAACTATTTGAGTTATGTGCATAGAAACATTTAGGATTAGTGTAGGCATAGACTCACTAGAATGTGAGATTTGAACTATTTTGAGTTGTGTATACAAATACATTTGTGATTAGTGATTATGCGACTAATTAGACCGCCAAGTGTTTACGATTTGTGAATTCCAGTTGGACATTTTTTTTAAATAAACATAAGTTAGTGTGTTATTACACCTCACGACTTGTTAACTTTGTATATCTATATGTGTACACATGCTGCTTAGATAAAGAAGTGTTCAGAAATAAAAGGAAATTAGAAAAAAAAAATAGAAAAAATGGTATGTTAGAAGTTTTACGTGATTAGTAGACGACACATATTTGAACGACGTTTCGGCCCAATAGGCCTTCAGCAGGAACAAACAAAAAACACACACATACGGATATGTAAGTGAAACTAATCCTACATAGCTAACCAGTAACGAAACATCCAAAACAAAAATAATCGAAATATGTTAAAGAAAATAAAAATGTCTTCCCTGCGTGTCCTGTATTACTCGGACCGTGGATCAGAGTCAAAAGGGAATGGTAACCCGAGTGTGCCTGTAATTATACCAAACTCAGTGCCCTTCAGAAATAAAACCTTTCACATACATGTACTCGTATGTGCCAATGGCAACCGACGATCTGCCTTCATGGTACGAGAAGACACCATAAAATAGATATTATTAGTAGCAATAATAAAACACAACTTGATTGAGAGGAAAACTCACTGAAGATTATTGAATATGGAGACCTCACAGCGGAAAGATAAGAATGACGCGAGTTACTCCATTCGAGTTATAAGAAATCGAGCTGAGCAATAAGCTAATTCTTTAGGATAAAGTAACTGCGGTTGCCAGAGATACGCATTGGAGCATCGTATATAGTGATACAGAAACACAAGTATCCTGTTGTCATGGATGAATCATCTGAGCCTTAAAGTGTGGTTGGGAGATGCATCCTTCATTCCTGAATCTGCGTCGTTCTGATCCGTGTGACCTTGAGATAATGTCCATCATTTGACGGTTGACCCGTACACAGAAACAAGATGGCTATTATTGTTCCCGGCACATCCGAATCGATCAAGACTACACCGTCTTTAGTTTCAGTTTTTTGGCAGCCTTTGAGACTAATGAAACTTTAGTTGTTTAGGCTACATTCTCATGAGTTAACTATAACACCTTCTGTATTTATATGAGTTTCATTCATGACTCAGTAGCTACACTACTTTGTGTGTGTGTGTGTGTGTGTGTGTGTGTGTGCGTGTGTGTGTGTGTGTGTGTGTGATATTATAGACTTAGCCTGTAACTTGTTCGTATCCTTGTATACGAACCGATGCCACTGTAGTCGAACTGTGGTCATTATTAGCGCTATGACTGGTCAGGCATGAAGATTTTGCAACAATCTGACTACATAGTATTTGCTCCATGACGCCCTTTTATGGAATCTATTAATTAAGTCAATTTTGAAATTATTGGGGCCCCACTTTTTCACATTTCTTGCCTGACCATCGACTTACAGCGACACATTTCCTATATACGATGACAAACAAATATTTCACACGCTCTTTCAGCGTAAAAAAGTGGACTTCAGTTTATCCCCCGCCTCTGATAAGTCTA
This sequence comes from Megaustenia siamemsis, assembly GCA_032433765.1. NCBI lineage: Eukaryota > Metazoa > Mollusca > Gastropoda > Stylommatophora > Ariophantidae > Megaustenia > Megaustenia siamemsis. Next base: position 10,297,693 of record JAVIAB010000124.1, read on the forward strand.
GGCACTTGATATTACTGTTCACTGATTGCTTCTAAGCTCATTGGTCTGCACTTGACATCACAGTCCACTGCTTATTGCAAAGTTAAATCTCGGTATTTTTTAACACGAGAACACCTCCCTAACCTCCATGCTACAATGAATAGTGCTCACCTTCCCAGTAACTTGCAACTCCTTAAAGTGATATCAGAGACATTAAAATATTTTGTTTTGTACATTTTCAAATACCTGCTTTTATGTATTCTTATCCAATGGAAGTTGTAAACTATTTTTTCTTTATTTTAATGTTCTCATTGGTTGAAGGAAATAAACAAATATCTAATCGTGTTTGTGAGTGAGTCTTTATACACAAGAGAACTATAGTATGTGTGGGCGTGTGTGTGTGAGTGTGTATGTAACAGCGATGAATCTAGGGACCTCTCTGAATGTTGCTCCACCTGATATGTTGCTCATTAAGCCTACATCCAAATGATAGCTGTCCACATAGGTTATTTGAACGATGGACATTTATTTTCTCAAGTGGAATGTTGGTGACTCAAGGAAATATAACAGCTGGAAAGACAACAAAATATCTAAAGATCACAATTTACGTCTCTCTTGTATGCTGGAAAGAACACGAAGAAAGAAAGAAGGAACAGAAATAAAAGATGATGATCAACATGAAGAGGAAGAAGGAGGTATTAAAAATAGGGAAAAAACGATATAAAGAAAACACAATGAAGTGACTGGATATAGAAAACAAAACTTTATCTGACGGCTGGTTTTCGTCTGCTTAACCAAGTATAATGACGTCAAGAACAGCGGTTTTGGTTTCCCATATTATTAATGTGACGTCATTTACAAAATATAAATATATCTTCTCTCTATTAGTTCGCCACCGATCGCCACCTTTATATCTCTAGTGAAGTCTAGAATATAGCTTGGTGTCATGGCATGGAAAGCAGTCAACAACAGAACTGGTACGATGCACTGTAGATAGAAGATTGTGGAAGGACATGATCGCCTGCGCCAACCGGTATGGCACATGATGATGATGATGAACTCTCGAAAACCGACCTTTGCGTGAATACCACTTTTTCCTATTCTTCACCCCGACAATCGTGTTTTCAGGTGTCTCTCGCCATACAGGCAGATATTCTCCGACTTCAGAGATTCTCATATTTTCCTATCGTTGACAGTTTTAACATTTTGGATAGATTTTTTTTTCCTATTTATTTTTTCCGGCCAACGTCTATTTTTCTCTCACTCTTTAGATTTCCATCTGCCAAAAGTTCGTAAACGTGCGCACATTGCACACGGGACTTCCTTTTTTCCGCCGTTATCCGAGAGGGCTAGACATTGGATCTCACTACCCATAGACCAAGGGAGGGTAAGCCGATGTAACCACGGATTCTAAATGTAAATAAAAAACAACTTCAAGATCATCCGACCCTCATCAAACATTTTAATAGCTCGATATCCAAACATTTTATCTGTTGTTCTTTCTTGTACTATATCTGAGTGGTGTCGTGTATGTAGTACTCAGCTGAAATCTGTCAGCCGGTTTAAGCGCTATACTGCTACACCAGGTATAGACATTCTAAAGAGGCACCAACATTCAATCTGGGTCGCGTCTCTGCTAATTCTTTGTCCTCTCTCATTGACTGTCCACGGTTTTCATTCCAGCTAATGACGTCGCTCTTTTTCTCTGGTCGATCTCTAAGTTAATCTCTATATTCGTCAGTAGTGATAAAACCGGTATACGTGTACCAAAATTTAGAGAATATGTTCAGCATTATATTATATATGTTTCTGCACATTTTCCTGAATGGTGCTGCACAATTATTTTCGACTGACCCATCCAGCCGTGACCCGTGACTCGGCGTGATCGGCGTTATCTCAGATAGCGCTGGCTTGCTCTACTGAACTGGCCAGCTGCTCGCTCGGCTGAACACGGATGGCCAGGTGCTTGTTGGGCGTCTCGTGATGTAAACACTCGTGATTTTCTTTTGCCATTGTTATGGATTTAATGAATACCTGATTCAGTGTTTATCTCTCTCCTCACTTTATTCTTCATAGGTTTTTAGTGTTAGTCCATAGCTTCACTGTAACACTTTAGTATTTGAACATCGTTTGGAATAAATAATTAGATAAAATACCTTCTTCAACCTGTATCACAAAGACATTATACCCCCTTCGCCCCGTCAATATTCCGTGTTGGTATTATAAATTGTCACCATCAATGTCGTCATGTGCCATCATCAATATGTGCCACCAAACCCTCATCAGCATCATCAAGTACCAAGCCGGTTGGTGTAGAGTGATCATGTGTCGCCACAACTTTCAGTGTCTAACAAAATAATAAAAGTGAGAGTTCATAGCCCATCCGTATATGAGTGGGCTATGAACTGGCACGAACTTACAGCGTAGGTCTCTATCAGCTGAAAACAACACAAGTAACGCGTACATGATTGGGTTCACGAAACTGACCACCGGGGTGACGACGACGTGCAGTAAGGCGAATGTTTACTTTTCAAATCTATTAGCGTGTCGAGGTTCTAAAACTTGGGGAAAGCGGTATTGCAGGGGTGATGTGAATATGTTGTGTGTGTCATGTGTTTATATTTTGAGGAAAGGAGTACCTAATTCAGTGGTTATCTCGGGTCTAAGTGTGGTTGAGTATTATCCCTTAAGGTATATGTGTGCTGATATCGGGTGACCATAAGACCAGGTGTGCAAATTTAATCCTCGATTGCTCGAGAGTCTGTAACAGACTACTACCCGGTATATCCCACCCGATGCGATCAGTGACAGCTTGAGAGATTTAAATGATGATATGCAGCGTAACCTAGACCATGATGATTAGCACCCGTTGATAAGGACAGTGTGTACCAACGTGCTCTGCATCATTATTTAACTAGATTGGAGCAGTATAAACGACGGTCATTGGGTTCGGTCGATCTCATTCAACACAACACATATAGAAAAAAACACCTTCTCCACCACCATCACTCGAGGTACCACCAGAGCAGACAAAGACACCAGCAGCGAAAACCCCAAAGACAAGTAATGAAAACACCCCGCAGGTAACCACGTATAAACTGAGACCGAAAAAAGAGCGGAATCCCAACGCCAAAATGGGAACGGTGGAGAAAATATTGAGACGTCATTATTTTCGCCCTAGTCGTCCAGTGGCGTATAGTGGTGCAACGGCCCTGCAACGTAACACCAAACTAGGACTTAAAGAGATCAATCGGTGGTTAAGTCATCAGGATACCTATACCCTTCATAAACCAATTGGTCGCAGATTTGAAAGGCATCCCATTATAAGGAGTGGGCCCCAACAGCAATATCAGGCAGACCTAATTGATTTGAGACATTTGAAAAAAACACAACGACAGATATTCCTATTTGGTTTCTTGCGGGGACGCTTTCAGTAAATTCTCGTGGTCTGTACCGATACGAACCAAAACGGGGAAATCCTTAGTGGAAGACGTCGGTAAGATATTTCTTGATGGAAAACCCGCGAGTTTTCAAACCGATAAAGGGTCAGAGTTTCTGAACAGAACATTTAAGAAATTCCTCGCTGGCAACAACGTTCACTTTTTCACTACAAAGAACGAAGATAAGACCGACGTGGTGAAACGCTTTAATAGGACTCTGAAACCCACGGATGTGGCGATATTTCACGAAATCCAATCAACTGTATTATGTCCCGTAACAATGGCAAGGGAAAATCAGGAGTGTTTACATCACGAGACGCCCAGCGAGCACCTGGCCATCCGTGTTCAGCCCAGCGAGCACCTGGCCATCCGTGTTCAGCCGAGCGAGCCAGCGCTACCTGAGATAACGCCGATCACGTCGAGTCACAGGTCACGGTCGAAGGGGTCAGCCGAACATATGCCGAAAAAAAATGTGCAGCACCATTCAGGAAAATATGCAGAAAAATATAATATAATGCTGAACATATTGTCTGAACGTCTGGTGCACGTAAACCGGTTTTATCACTATTTCCGTCTATTTGTTTTAGTTTGCTTTTTGCATCAAATGGACTGTGCAGCATGTTCCAGTTTACTGTCCTTGACTTTGCATCTACCCGCTAGTCTAGACGTAAACTGGAATATTTGTGGAACACAAAACCGTAGATGATGGAAACTTTAGGTGATCACAGTTTCTTCGATGGATTCACTTATCACGACGTCCCCAGCTCTGTAGGCCAAATTGAGGCACTCCCTGCTGAAGGCCAAATTGAGGCACTCCCTGCTGAAAGCCAAGCTGAGGCACTCCCTGCTGAAGGTCAAGCTGAGGCACTCCCTGCTGAAGGTCAAGCTGAGGCACTCCCTGCTGTAGGCCAAGCTGAGGTACTCCCTGTTGGAGGCCAAGCTGAGGCACTCCCTGCTGAAGGTCAAGCTGAGGCACTCCCTGCTGAAGGTCAAGCTGAGGCACTCCCTGCTGAAGGTCAAGCTGAGGCACTCCCTGCTGAAGGTCAAGCTGAAGCACTCCCTGCTGATGGCCAAGCTAAGGCACTCCCTGCCTAGCTGAATTACTTTGGTTAGCCACCTTATTCCACTGTTACTTTAGCCACATCAGTGCCAGCTTCAGCTTTATTCGGATCACATAGTCTCATTATAAACTCCTCCACATTTTCAATCTAAAATATTCCGTGCCTGATGCGCCTATCTTTGGTCGCACCCAATGCCCAATAAAGCGCAAGGCCGCTGTAAAGAAAGGTGAATATAAATCTATAATTGTCTACAGTCCGCACGAGAATGTAGTCAGCGCAAAGTTAAATACGTGTTTACCACAAGCTTTTGTCAGCATGACAAGTCAGTAAACACGTACAGGACAACTACTCATACGATGTACGTTATTTTGTGCTGTATTCTTGTTAGTAAAGCTGCTACATACAATTGTATGGTTTTCTTCCTGTTTACAGAGAAACGCTGAATAGCATAAGGCAGACACACTGATAGTCAATGACAGACAGACCATCAGGCAGATAGTTAGATAATTATACAAATCTATCAACAAATGTTGATCTGTTTTGATCTTAATAAAAACCTACCTCGAATATCCTTATTTATAATATCGTATTAACAACCACATTTGCTGTAGTTGTGTTGCCATAATATTGACATTCACTTTCATACATTATCTTTTATCCTTTAGAAAGTGTTTTTTATTTCATGAATGCGATCTCAGTCACCGCTATCTATTTTCTTCTACTCTGTATTCTAGTGTTACTCTACCTTATTAAGTTACGCGTGTTTTCACTTTGATCATATATTTATATTGAATAACAATTATTAATAGCACACAGACATATCTCATTGCTTTTCGGTAGGCACCAGTTAGTCAAAGCTTTGTTCTAACAATACATTGACATGTTTGGTACACTAAACGCTGGCCTAATATTGTCCACAGATTGTCATTTCTAATAGGTTTCGTTGATAAATAAACATAGAATAATATTAATTAAACATATAATTAATTATATTACTAGAAATTAAATTGAACAGAAAAATATTAAGAATGCCATAGACAAATCAAATGTCTAACTGGGGCTTTCTGGAAGAGGACAAAGCAAAACCAAGAACTTATCAAATCAAGAGTAAGCAGGATGCTATGATCACATAAGCCAGCAAGCTCGATTATGTTTGAGATGATGATAATAGGAAACTATTTCATTGGAACTTGCTGCACCAGACAATCTGACCCTCAGAAGTGATCAAATCGAGCCAGTGTTTGGGTTCTGTAGCCAGGAAACTTTCAACATTCTTCAGAGAAATCCCATCTCTGTGGCCTTTGTGTAGCCTAATTGTACATTCATTTCTTTGTTTACTGTTCATGATTCGCTTCCAAAGGTCAGAAATGGCTCTATATAGCACAGATGAACTCTTTTTCTCACTTCTATTGACATAGATTTGTTGTGTAAGACGTTCTTTTTTTTATTTTCCGAAGTGCTATTTTGGCCTGAGCTATTCCGCTTTTAAATTCTTATGTACATCATTCATCTGATGTTATATTTGTGCCCAAGTTTGATCGATGGCTTGACAAGCTGTCATTGTAAAAAGAATTGTTATGGAAACAGAGCTATAGATTTTAGAGCAGTGATCTCTGCAATATGTGCCACTCTCACATGCAAGGTTTCCGTTTTTGAGATTGTGGTTCTGCCCTATTTGCCGTCTTCGGCTCGGAAGGACAATAGATAGATTTGACATGTTGCATTTCTTTCAGATTTGTCCTGTTTATTTTTATGCTGCATAATAGTAAAAATTGTTTCTTCAATATGACCATTACTTCTGTTTTCTTACAACTCAGACTGAGACCTTTCTTGTGGGATTTCTTTTACTATTATGTCTATCATTTCTTGCAGTTCATTCTCTGTCTCTGCTATTAAGACTGTGTCATCCGCAGATCAAAAATTGTTTATGTTCTGACAGTTGACTTCAGTTCCTTTTATATCTACTATTGATCCATATTTTCGTTGTAAAATGAAAACAAATCTGTCGACAGAACGCAGTCATGTCTGATTCCTTGTTTTATATATTATATAGTTGCATTACTATGTCTGTTTTATTACATTAATTGCTTTATTAATCATCATCTTCATCAAGTGCCAAATCTTCTGGCGTAGGCGATCATGTCCTGTCAACATTCTTTTACATCGTATCAAATCTGTTGCTGACTGTTTGTAGTTTCATGACACCAAGCAATCTATAAGTATCTTTTTTCCTTTGTCGTCTGCGATCTATTTTTTCTTCTATTTGACCAGTTGTGACCAAGAATTCCAAATTTCCCTTTCTGAAGATGTGCCCGAAAAAATATTGATTGTGTCATTCTCGTGTTTCTTATGAGCTTGCTTTTTTTTGTGTGTTGACTACTATGAGAATTTCCTCGTTTGTTTACAATAAATGTTTGGTATTATGATTTTACCTCACTCCTCTCACGTGACCTAACCTCCGACTCCATCTGTGTTTTGCCGTGACGGGAATTTACAGAAATAAATTGTTTCTTTCGCGTATTAATTTAGAGAAGGACTATATTTAAAACATCTAATATCTCAATGTATCATATGGAAGGTATGATGAAGTGGCATCTATACCCTTGTCAAGTGCTGGTGTAAGTGAAGTGAACTAGAGGGGAATTATATTGACTAGTGATAAATTCATCTTTTCGGCGTTTGTAATAAACACTTTGTAAACAAATAATTCTGGCTTGTCATTGTAGGTACCTTGTATATTTACCTGGAACATTATCACTGAGAAAACCTACTGCAACACTTTAAAGAGACATTCAGTGTGTGGGGTCGTGCTCGATACTAAAATTCAAATGAGTCTTAAATTAATATTTCTTCATTTTACGTACATGGCGTATGTCACTAAAACTTACATATACAGCTTATAAAACTGAATGCTGCAGCACTTATCCACTGAGTAACTGTCCCAAACATAACTTCATTGAGTGTTCTCTCCTTGTTGATTCTTCCTCTTCTTCCTTACTTATTTCCTCAACGTCGAGGGGAGATATAATTTGCGGTCTTTTGCTCTTCTGTTCGCTTCTGCTGCTGTTATGTTTCCTAGTGCTTCTAATATTCCATCGATCCATCTTTTTCGTGGTCGACCCTTGGGTCTGGTTTTCTCGCAACGTTTATTGAGGGCCCGTTGTGTTGTGTTTTGATCTTTCTGTCGTGTAACATGGCCAAACCATTTTATCTGTTGTTGCTTTATATATTCTATGTCGGGGCTATTCCTGGCTTTTTTCTCAGTTCTTAAATTATTATCTTGTCTCTCAGGCTGTTCTCTGTCATTCGTCTGACACATTTAATCTCAGTAGAGGATATTTTTCTTATTGTTCTTGCATCTAGGGTCTAGGTCTGGAACTGGTAGCACAAAGTTAAGATGAAGATTGTATAGTTCAGTGCCCGTTTGTCTATAGAGTTATTTCCTTGTTGGACAATAGTGGTGATAGCTGTCCAATTATTTGACAAGCTTTGATGCATTTTGAGTCTATCTCTGCTGTTTGTGAATTGTTGTTTGGCACTAGACTTCCTAGGTATTTAAATTTCTCTACCTGTTTTAGTTGCCTGTCTTCAATACACTGAGCAGATCTTTAAAAACATCATAGAGATGCCAGGCCTACAAAATAATGGAAAGATAATCAATAACCTAAGATATGCTGACGATACTGTTATACTAGCAGAATATCCTAAAGATCTACAATAAATACTTAATGAAATAAACTTGATAGCAAAAAATATGGACTAGATATGAATATCAAAAAGACTAAAACTATGATCATAAGCAAAGAAAATACTCAAAACCAACAAGTGGATATCAAAATTGAAGGAATAGACCTAGAGACAGTTCAGAGCTACAACTACCTTGGACATACTATAACCAGTGATGGAAAATGTACAACTGAAATAAACAAAAGAATAGGAATGGCAAAAAGTAATTTTACTGTCATGGAGAACATACTAACATCAAAACAAATAACACCCGGGTTAAAACTAAGAAAAGCAAAATGTTACTTCTTCTCAATATTCCTATATGGTGCAGAAACATGGGCATTAGACAAGAAAACAGAAAAGAGAATTGAAGCCTTTGAAATGTGGATATATAGAAGAATAGGTAGAATTGGATGGAAGGAAAAGAAAACAAACGATGAAGTCTTAAAAAAGCTAAAAAGGAAAAGAGAACTACTAAGCACAATTCAAGCAAGATAAATGCGATTTTTGGGCCATGTTAAAAGACACAACAACCTACTAAAAGTAATCCTGGAGGGGAAAATACAAGGTAAAAGAGGCAGACCAAGACTAACATGGATGAGTAACATCAAAAGATGGACAAATCAGCCTATAACAACCTGCACCATCAAAGCAAGAGACAGAGCAGAATGGCGCTCCATGGTAGTCAACCTTCGTTGTGGAGACGGCACACGATGATGATGATGCCTTCTATATTTATGTTGATGTTCTGTTTATTTTTAGCGACATTAATGATTTTTGTTTTGTTAATGTTTATTTTCATGTTGTATTTTGTGCCTGAGATGTTGAGTTTAATTAAGTATTCCTTTACGTCTTCTATTTTTCCCCAGGTATTAGTGCTTGATCGTCTGCAAATAAAAGCTCGTTGATCTCTGTCTCTGATGGGTTGGCTAACTTGCATATATAATCCATGTATGTAATAAACAGTAGGGAGGATAGTACGCTCCCCTGTCTTAAACCTGATCTAACTTTGAAGTGGTCCGTGTAGCCTGCTGCTATTCTGACTGTGCAGCTGCTGTTGATATAGAGACTTTTAATTAGGTTGGTTAGATGTTGACTTACTCCGTTTGTTGTTAGTATCTCCAACTGTTGTTCTCTATTTACTCTGTCGAATGCTTTTTTCCTGGTCAATGAAAGCTATGTACACATTTTGATTGTGTTCTGTCGTTTTTTCCTGCAAGCTGTTTTAAGGTGAATAGAGCCTCTGTATAGAGAGATTTGTAGAGGTAAAGAAAGATCTATAAATGTTCTTCATAGACTACACAATAGTATTTGACAAAGTAAAGCATGTGGAAATAATAAACATGCTGGAGAAATTAAACATTTATTGCAAGGATCTACGAATCATAAAAAAAACGTGTACTGGCAAAAACAACTGCTATACGAATTAGCAACCAAACAGGACAGTCCCATTATATAAAACAAGGAGTCAGACAAGGCGGTGTTCTGTCGCCGGATTTGTTTTAACTTTAGAGTAAAAAGAATATGAGATCAATAGTAGATATGAAAGGAATTGAAGTCAACGGTCACAACATAAATAATTTGCCACATGTGGATAAACAATCTTAATAGCAGAGACAGAGAATGAACAACAAGAAATGATAGACATAATAGTAAAAGAAAGCAACTAGAAAGGTCTCAGTCTGAACGGTAAAAAAAACAGAAGTAATGTTCAAGATGTTGAAATGTTGTAATGTTGGTGATTAAAATCGCGGAAGCCAAATTGCAATGTCAGCCCTTCCAACAGTTGTTCTTTCTCTAATACGGCTGACTGGATGACGTTGTTTACCACCACACTCTCTCGTAGTCATGCGTGGCTGAAGTGAATGAATGGCGACACACACGTCGTCTTCTCTGCCGTTCTCGTGACGATAATGGCCGCTGCTCTGTAAGGGACTCTGGCCTGGATAGTTACCCCAGTTACCACTTCTCAGCACGTTTCCTGTGATCGATTTAAGTACTTCACATTGTCTTTGCCCGTGACACTTTCCCAAGTTTTTAATTCCGCCAGACGCGAGCAACTGACTGCTATAGTCCGTTCAGAAATTCATAATCTCACCTGAATTAGTTTTGTGTGATAACCGCTGTTTATTTTGGTTTCAAAATTTGCATGCAATCTTAGAATATTGATGACGTTATAAAAATATTTTTTTTTGCTCAGAGAAATTTGATCTAGTCTAAAAGTTGTCTTCTTTAGGCTATATTAAATTCACCCTGTTCGAATTTGACACCATTTTAGGATATATACATTAATTTGGTGCGGTCGTTCACGTAAAATAGTTTGGCTATTGCAGAAACACTAACTTCAGGAAAATCCCGTGCACAAAACTGAATTGTTATTGACGACATGACGCACCACGGCCTTGGCAATAATTAGCGAAGGGAAGGCGTATCTTTATTAATTCTTTGAAGACTCAGTAGACAATTTGTTGACTTTAAATACCAACATTTATATCTATATTACAATGAGTTTGAAATGCAAATTTATAACTATGCAAAAGGTTACTTTTTTTACTATATCAGCAATTGTAACCAATTGAATTCATGTTTGCAAATACACATAACGAACAACACCCACAATTAAGCACTATGTAGATACGCCTCTGACAAGAATTCCAGTAAACTGGAAAATTTAACACGATTACTATAAACTCTAAAATTTGAATCAACTTGTGTGATATCGTCATAAAAGATCAAAGGAATTCGCTGATGTGCAAAATCGGTTGTGTTTGTGAAATTAAAAAATACAAAAATCTTTGCGTCATCAATATTCTAAGATTGCATGCAAATTTTGAAACTAAAATAACAAGCGGTTATCACGCAAAACTAATTCAGGTGTGATTATGAATTTCTGAACGGACTATAGAACACAACACAGCAAGCCGATAAAAATGCACCCAGAACTCTTTATTGAGTTGACCTTAATAATGGCGTCTATTTACAAATATCTACACGGCCCACGGTTTCTCTCCAGCATGGTCAGTCACACATCCAGTCGCAAGTTCACCTCGCAACTGATTCCTAGGTCTGACCACACTTCTGAATCAAAGTCTCTGGATTGTGAGTACTGTCTCAGCACTGGACCTTAACTATTCCCTACTTCTGTACTAATACACTGTGTCTTCTTTCTACGAGACCATAATTCTATATTGATCTAGCCAGTCCAACCCTTCTACTTCCTAACATAATTGGTTGGGCCATAGTCAGCACCTGCGGATTAACGCCGAACAGTGCCGTCGCTCCTAACCTAGTCCTAGGTGTGTGACCTCTTTCTCGAAAGAACCTCTCGCCCATATGTGTATGGTCTTTATCCTGTCTTTTCCAATGAAATTTGACTTCCTCTCCTTTTCTCCAATCAATTATCTCCACGTCCCTGTTTACTCGCCTGATTATCCCTCTCATTTCCCGAGACTCTAGTCCCATTCTTTTCCTCCCTTTCTCGTGCCTACTTTACGTTTCCCCTTTCTCTCTCCCCCTACCACTATCCCACTCTCCCCACTCACTGCTACACCGATTCCTGCTGCTCTTGCCTCTGTGATCAATGTTCTTCTCAGTATCTCTCTGGGTTGGCCTCGTTTCCTCTTACCTACTGTTTCCCGACAAGAGTTTCCCCATCTTTGTTATTCGGTTATTATCTCTCCTCATCACATGTCCAACATATGACCACCGTCTTTACTTAATTACTGAAGATATTAGTGGTTGATTGGCGATTTCTCTAATTTCCTCGTTTGTTTTTAATTCGCTCCACGCTATACCAAGCATTTTCCTTAGACATTTATTTTCGAATGTGTTCAACTTTGTTTCTATGTGTCTTGTTGTTTTCCAACTCATGCGTGCATACGTAAGGGTAGATAGTACGTTTGATTTGAAGCATAAGAATACACAGGGCAAATGTGAAACTAGTTTAACATGTCAAATACTTGGGCACAAACATAACATCAAATGATTGATGCACCACAGAAATAAAAAGCAGGATAGACCAGGTCAAAATAACATTCCAGAAAATGAAAAATGTCTTATGGAACAAATGTATCCAATAGAAGTGAGAAAGAGAGTTCATCGGTGATATAAAATGCCAATTCTGACCCATGGAAGCGAATCATGGACAGTAAACAAAGAAATGAAAATGTGATTAGAGGCCACAGAGATTCTCAGAAGAATGTTGAAAGTTCCCTTGACAGCTAAATAGATCAATGAAGAAATTCTCAAAGAGGCCAACACATAAATGGAGTAGTAAGAAACAGAAAAAAAACAATAAACATTTTTTCGGGCACATCATGAGAAGAAGAAAGTTGGAATACTTGGTTACAACTGGCAAAATACAGAGAAAGAGAGATCGACAAAGAAAAGAAAATACTAGATCGCTTGGTGTCATGGCACGGTAAACAGTCAACAACAGAACTGATACGATGCACGGTATATAGAAGTTTATGGAAGGACATGATCGTCTACGCCAACCGGTGGGGCACACGCTGATGATGATGATAAAGATAGAAGACTGGGTGTGTAATTTAATGCGAAGATTGTGTGTAAATTAATAGATGGATAAGGAAGTGTTTTAATGATTCAAGAAAAAGATATTTTATAGCAGATTTGTTTTAGTTTACAAATGAAAAATAATGTTAACTATTTTGCTTGAGATATGCGAAAATGTTACTAAATAATTATTTATCAGTGAAATTTAGTCTATTGCTAGCAATAGCTTAGTTTTGTTGGTTTGATCAAAGAGTCCCCTATCTCGATAGTACATACCTTGTGTCCATAATTTGTATTTTTCACTGGAAGGTTTCCAATTTGTTTACTTTTGTTTGTCATAAAATGTCAAAATAAGAGTCTGTTTTTCTTCAAATATTTTTTTTGGTTTTCCCTGTCCTTCTCCCTTTTATTACTGTTTATAATGTTATAAGTTATTTATAATGTTTGATTTTATATTTTTGCCCTAATTTTGCATATCAAATTGTGTTTTTTATTTTAATATTCATCACCTCTCAATATGATTATATTATGGTAATATTAATGTTAGGTTTATTGTTTTAGCACATGTATAAATATGTGTCCTTTGGCTATGCCGAATCTTGATTTGCAACCAATTATGGTTCTTTTATTTTGTAATTCAAACTTACAGTGAAACCACATTGCTAATGTGTCAATTATACTCTCTTATATTTACGGAACACTATTTTAATTATTCAAAGTACAGTAAATAACATTATTTCAGGCGTTAGTTTTAGGTACCGTATATATATATATATATTCTGTTTCATCATATTCATCAGACAAGACAGCTGGCAGCGATAAGCTGTGTATACTATATGGTCCTCCATTAAACCCTTCAGTTTTGAGGACTATTGTATGGTTATATCCAGCATGTCATTTATGATTACATCCAAAATATAATACAATTTAGTTTATTATAAATCTTTATATTCAGATTTATATTAGAATGTATAACTTTTTAAAATATCGTATCCAGGTTATTTGGACACGAGTTCATCAATCTGATGGCAAGTGAATGAAATCGTATCTGCTTTAGTTGTGTTCTTTCTGTGCAAGTAATGCTTAGAGATGGAGGAAGATATTTATGCTTCAAATAAACAAGGAGAGAACACTCAATGAAGTTATGTCTGGCCTTGGACAGTTACTCAGTGGATAAGTGCTGCAGCATTCAGTTTTGTAAGCTGTAAATGTAAGTTTTGTGATTTGTCATGATTAGTCATTAGCCATTTTACATCTCTGCTGTAGAAACTTGAATAGTCCTCCCATTTCACATCTCTGCTGTAGAAACTTGAAAGATCCTGCCATTTCACATCTCTGCTGTAGAAACTTGAATAGTCCAACCACTTCACATCTATGCTGTAGAAACTTGAAAGATCCTGCCATTTCACATCTCTGCTGTAGAAACTTGAAAGATCCTGCCATTTCACATCTCTGCTGTACAAACTTGAAAGATCCCACCACTTCACATCTCTGCTGTAGAAACTTGAAAGATCCTGCCATTTCACATCTCTGCTGTACAAACTTGAATAGTCCCACCACTTCACATCTCTGCTGTAGAAACTTGAATAGTACCACCATTTCACATCTCTGCTGTACAAAATTGAAAGATCCTGCCACTTCACATCTCTGCTGTAGAAACTTGAATAGTACCACCATTTCACATCTCTGCTGTACAAACTTGAAAGATCCTGCCACTTCACATCTCTGCTGTACAAAATTGAAAGATCCTGCCATTTCACATCTCTGCTGTACAAACTTGAATAGTACCACCACTTCACATCTCTGCTGTAGAAACTTGAATAGTCCCCCCACTTCACATATCTGCTGTACAAAATTGAAAGATCCTGCCACTTCACATCTCTGCTGTACAAAATTGAAAGATCCTGCCATTTCACATCTCTGCTGTAGAAACTTGAAAGATCCTACTACTTCACATCTCTGCTGTAAAAACTTGAATGATCCCACCACTTCACATCTCTGCTGTAGAAACTTGAAAGATCCTGCCTTTTCACATCTCTGCTGTACAAACTTGAATGATCCTGCCATTTCACATCTCTGCTGTACAAACTTGAATGATCCCACCACTTCACATCTCTGCTGTAGAAACTTGAATGATCCTGCCATTTCACATCTCTGCTGTACAAACTTGAAAGACTCTGCCATTTCACATCTCTCATGTACAAACTTGAAAGATCCCACCACTTCACATCTCTGCTGTAGAAACTTGAAAGATCCTGCCACTTCACATCTCTGCTGTAGAAACTTGAAAGATCCTGCCATTTCACATCTCTGCTGTAGAAACTAGAAAGATCCTGTCATTTCACAACTCTGATGTAGAAACTTGAAAGATCCTACCACTTCACATCTCTGCTGTAGAAACTTTAATGATCCTACCATTTCACATCTCTGCTGTAGAAACTTGAAAGATCCCACCACTTCACATCTCTGCTGTAGAAACTTGAAAGATCCCACCACTTCATATTTCTACTGTTGAAACTTGAAAGATCCCACCACTTCACACTTCTGCTGTAGAAAATTGAAAGATCCCACCAATTCCCATCTCTGCTATAGAAACTTGAAAGATCCCACCACTTCACATCTCTGCTGTAGAAATTGTAAAGATCTCACCACTTCACATCTCTGCTGTAGAAACTTGAAAGATCCCACCACTTCCCATCTCTTCTGTAGGAACTTAAAAGATCCCACCACTTCACATTTCTGCTGTAGAAACTTGAAAGATCCTGCCATTTCACATCTCTGCTGTACAAACTTGAATAGTCCCACCACTTCACATCTCTGCTGTAGAAACTTGAATAGTACCACCATTTCACATCTCTGCTGTACAAAATTGAAAGATCCTGCCAATTCACATCTCTGCTGTAGAAACTTGAATAGTACCACCATTTCACATCTCTGCTGTACAAACTTGAAAGATCCTGCCACTTCACATCTCTGCTGTACAAAATTGAAAGATCCTGCCATTTCACATCTCTGCTGTACAAACTTGAAAAGTACCACCATTTCACATCTCTGCTGTAGAAACTTGAATAGTCCCCCCACTTCACATCTCTGCTGTACAAAATTGAAAGATCCTGCCATTTCACATCTCTGCTGTAGAAACTTGAAAGATCCTACTACTTCACATCTCTGCTGTAAAAACTTGAATGATCCCACCACTTCACATCTCTGCTGTAGAAACTTGAAAGATCCTGCCTTTTCACATCTCTGCTGTACAAACTTAAATGATCCCACCACTTCACATCTCTGCTGTAGAAACTTGAAAGATCCTGCCGTTTCACATCTCTGCTGTACAAACTTGAATGATCCTGCCATTTCACATCTCTGCTGTACAAACTTGAATGATCCCACCACTTCACATCTCTGCTGTAGAAACTTGAATGATCCTGCCATTTCACATCTCTGCTGTACAAACTTGAAAGACTCTGCCATTTCACATCTCTCATGTACAAACTTGAAAGATCCCACCACTTCACATCTCTGCTGTAGAAACTTGAAAGATCCTGCCACTTCACATCTCTGCTGTAGAAACTTGAAAGATCCTGCCATTTCACATCTCTGCTGTAGAAACTAGAAAGATCCTGTCATTTCACAACTCTGATGTAGAAACTTGAAAGATCCTACCACTTCACATCTCTGCTGTAGAAACTTTAATGATCCTACCATTTCACATCTCTGCTGTAGAAACTTGAAAGATCCCACCACTTCACATCTCTGCTGTAGAAACTTGAAAGATCCCACCACTTCATATTTCTACTGTTGAAACTTGAAAGATCACACCACTTCACATCTCTGCTGTAGAGACTTGAAAGATCCCACCACTTCACACTTCTGCTGTAGAAACTTGAAAGATCCCACCAATTCCCATCTCTGCTATAGAAACTTGAAAGATCCCACCACTTCACATCTCTGCTGTAGAAATTGTAAAGATCCCACCACTTCACATCTCTGCTGTAGAAACTTGAAAGATCCCACCACTTCCCATCTCTTCTGTAGGAACTTAAAAGATCCCACCACTTCACATTTCTGCTGTACAAACTTGAAAGATCCCACCACTTCACATCTCTGCTGTAGAAACTTGAAATATCCCACCACTTCACATCTCTGCTATAGAAACTTGAAAGATACCACCACTTCACACCACAGCTGTAGAAACTTGAAAGATCCAACCACTTCACATCTCTGCTGTAAAAACTTGAAAGGTCCCACCACTTCACTTCACATCTCTGCTGTAGATACTTGAAAGATCCCACCACTTCATATTTCTGCTGTAGATACTTGAAAGATCCCACCACTTCACATCTCTGCTGTAGAAGCTTGAAATGTCCCACCACTTCACATCTCTGCTGTAGAAACTTGAAAGGTCCCACCACTTCTCAACTCTGCTCTAGAAACTTGAAAGGTCCCATCACTTCACATCTCTACTGTAGAAACTTAGACATTTCATACACGACAATCAGGTTTGTATATTTCCACTGTGTTTCAACCCAGCTTTAGTCTAGGATACTAATGTTTTTGTGATACATACTGCATGATATCAACTAATTATTTTGGTTTGGATGATTTATAGAAGATTGTATCTACAATCTAATATGTAATGTAATAATTTATTATAATGTTTTATTGTTATGATTGTATAGTAATTGTGAAAGTTCGGTTAGAACAAATGTTAGTGCAACAAAATGGTTTCAAGTGACATATGGAGTCAGACAGGGATGTGTTTTATCCCCCTTACTGTTCATTATATACATGGACTACACCACTAAAAAAGAGGTAACACCAGCAACAGAAAATATATATGGACTACATCACTAAAATAGAGGTAACTCCAGCAACAGAAAATATACATGGACTACATCACTAAAATAGAGGTAACTCCAGCAAGAGAAAATAGACATGGACTACATAACTAAAATATAGGTAACTCCAGCAACAGAAAATATACATGGACTACATCACTAAAATAGAGGTAACTCCAGCAAGAGAAAATAGACATGGACTACATCACTAAAATAAAGGTAACTCCAGCAAGAGAAAATAGACATGGACTACATCACTAAAATAGAGGTAACTCCAGCAAGAGAAAATATACATGGACTACATCACTAAAATAGAGGTAACTCCAGCAAGAGAAAATAGACATGGACTACATAACTAAAATAGACGTAACTCCAGCCACAGAAAATATACATGGACTACATCACTAAAATAGAGGTAACTCCAGCAACAGAAAATAGACATGGACCACATCACTAAAATAGAGGTAACTCCAGCAACAGAAAATATGTATGGACTACATCACTAAAATAGAGGTAACTCCAGCAATAGAAAATATACATGGACTACATCACTAAAATAGAGGTATCTCCAGCAACAGAAAATATGTATGGACTACATCACTAAAATAGAGGTAACTCCAGCCACAGAAAATATACATGGACTACATCACTAAAATAGAGGTATCTCCAGCAACAGAAAATAGACATGGACTACATTACTAAAATAGAGGTAACTCCAGCCACAGAAAATATACATGGACTACATTACTAAAATAGAGGTAACTCCAGCAACAGAAAATATACATGGACTACATCACTAAAATAGAGGTATCTCCAGCAACAGAAAATATGCATGGATTACATCACTAAAATAGAGGTAACTCCAGCAACAGAAAATATGTATGGACTACATCACTAAAATAGAAGTAACTCCAGCAACAGAAAATATACATTCTCAAATCAATATTCATAGCCCTACTAAAGAAATCTGGTGCGATTGATAGTCAAGATCATCGCACAATAAGACTTATGCCTATGTTAATAAGCCTTAACAAAGTCAGTTAAGAAATTAGTGATGAACAGAATGGTTTTGTTGGAGGTAAAGGAAGGAGCAATGCCCTATACATCATACGGTCTTTAATAGAAAGAGCCATAGAGGTGAAAACAAATCTATAGCTATGTGTCATAGATTATACCAAAGCATTTGACAAAGTAAAGCAGCAAGAATTAATCAACATTTTTGAAGGTATAAACGTAGACAGCAAAGATCTAAGAATAATAAAGAACATGAACTGGCAACAAACAGCGGCCATAAGAACTGGAAATCAATTGGTAATGTTTCAACAAATAAAACAGGGTGTTTGGCAAGATTGTGTGCTGTCACCAGATTTGTTTAATGTTTATTGTGAGATTATTTTAAAATCCATAAAGGGCATGCCTGGATTAATAATTGAAAATCATAATATAAATAAGGAATGCTGATGGTACAGTCTTAATCGCTAAGAGTGAAAATGAGTTACAACAAATTTAAACATTATAGTGAAAGAAAGCAAAAATAAAGGACTCAGCCGTAAGAGAAAAAAGACGAAAGTAATGGTAGCAAGAAAGAAAAAGTCATCACTGCAGTGCACAATAAATACGAGTGGAACAAAATTAAACCAGGTAAGTGAATTTAAATATTTGGGAACTTGGTTGACATCAGATGGTAGATGTACAAAAGAGGTGAGATGCAGAATGGCTCCGGCAAAAGCAGCTTTCCAAAATATGACGAAGGTATTGTGCAATCCATTTTAGACAACAGAAACAAGAAAAAGCGTTCGTAAATGTTATGTAAAGCCAGTCTTAAAATATGGATGTGAATCATGGACAATGAGACAACAGACGAGAAAATCATTGGAGGCTGTAGAAATGTGGTTTTAAAGAATAATGTTGAGAATACGATAGGTAGCTAAGAAGAGTAATGAAAATGTTCTGAAGTAGGTCAAGGCAAAAAGAGAGCTAATTTCATTTCCAATATTAGGAAGGAACAATCAACACTATATGAAATATAGTAAATATATATAATGAAATATATTGTAACAACTGAAAAAATCGAGGGATGAAGAGATAGTGGGAAGCAAAGAGAAAAGATATCAGACAGTTCAAGAGAAAAGCTTGGCTGAAGGTCAACAACGGAAATGATAAATAACCGTCGAGATCAATTGTTGTGGAGAGTCATGATCACTTACGCCAGCAGGCACGGTAACTGATGATGATGATGATGATAGTAAATAATAGAAACATTACCTTTGGTATAGTAAATTACCCCATTAAACTACTCGCTAACTAACCAAACATTTTTACCCCATTAAACTACTCGCTAACTAACTAAACAAACATTTTTACCTCATTAAACTACTCGCTAACTAACTAACCAAACAAACATTTTTACCCCATTAAACTACTCACTAACTAACTAACCAAACAAACATTTTTACCCCATTAAACTACTCACTAACTAACTAACCAAACAAACATTTTTACCCCATTAAACTACTCACTAACTAACTAACCAAACAAACATTTTTACCCCATTAAACTACTCACTAACTAACTAACTAACCAAACAAACATTTTTACCCCATTAAACTACTTGCTAACTAACCAAACAAACATTTTTACCCCATTAAACTACTCGCTAACTAACTAACCAAACAAACATTTTTACCCCATTAAACTACTCGCTAACTAACCAAACAAACATTTTTACCCCATTAAACTACTCGCTAACTAACCAAACAAACATTTTTACCCCATTAAACTACTCGCTAACTAACCAAACATTTTTACCCCATTAAACTACTCACTAACTAACTAACCAAACAAACATTTTTACCCCATTAAACTACTTACTAACTAACTAACCAAACAAACATTTTTACCCCATTAAACTACTCACTAACTAACTAACCAAACATACATTTTTACCCCATTAAACTACTCACTAACTAACCAAACAAACATTTTTACCCCATTAAACTACTCGCTAACTAACTAACCAAACAAACATTTTTACCCCATTAAACTACTCGCTAACTAACCAAACAAACATATTTACCCCATTAAACTACTCGCTAACTAACTAACCAAACAAACATTTTTACCCCATTAAACTACTCGCTAACTAACCAAACAAACATTTTTACCCCTTTAAACTACTCGCTAACTAACCAAACAAACATTTTTACCCCATTAAACTACTCGCTAACTAACCAAACAAACATTTTTACCCCATTAAACTATTCGCTAACTAACCAAACAAACATTTTTACCCCATTAAACTACTCGCTAACTAACTAAACAAACATTTTTACCCCATTAAACTACTCGCTAACTAACTAACTAACCAAACAAACATTTTTACCCCATTAAACTACTCGCTAACTAACTAACTAACCAAACAAACATTTTTACCCCATTAAACAACTCGCTAACTAACTAACCAAACAAACATTTTTACCCCATTAAACAACTCGCTAACTAACCAAACAAACATTTTTACCCCATTAAACTACTCGCTAACTAACCAAACAAACATTTTTACCCCATTAAACAACTCGCTAACTAACTAACCAAACAAACATTTTTACCCCATTAAACTACTCGCTAACTAACCAAACATTTTTACCCCATTAAACTACTCGCTAACTAACCAAACAAACATTTTTACCCCATTAAACTACTCGCTAACTAACTAACCAAATATACATTTTTACCCCATTAAACTACTCGCTAACTAACCAAACAAACATTTTTACCCCATTAAACTACTCGCTAACTAACTAACCAAACATACATTTTTACCCCATTAAACTACTCGCTAACTAACCAAACAAACATTTTTACCCCATTAAACTACTCGCTAACTAACCAAACAAACATTTTTACCCCATTAAACTACTCACTAACTAACTAACCAAACAAACATTTTTACCCCATTAAACTACTCGCTAACTAACCAAACAAACATATTTACCCCATTAAACTACTCGCTAACTAACTAACCAAACAAACATTTTTACCCCATTAAACTACTCGCTAACTAACCAAACAAACATTTTTACCCCTTTAAACTACTCGCTAACTAACCAAACAAACATTTTTACCCCATTAAACTACTCGCTAACTAACCAAACAAACATTTTTACCCCATTAAACTATTCGCTAACTAACCAAACAAACATTTTTACCCCATTAAACTACTCGCTAACTAACTAAACAAACATTTTTACCCCATTAAACTACTCGCTAACTAACCAAACAAACATTTTTACCCCATTAAACTACTCGCTAACTAACTAACTAACCAAACAAACATTTTTACCCCATTAAACAACTCGCTAACTAACTAACCAAACAAACATTTTTACCCCATTAAACAACTCGCTAACTAACTAACCAAACAAACATTTTTACCCCATTAAACTACTCGCTAACTAACCAAACAAACATTTTTACCCCATTAAACTACTCGCTAACTAACCAAACAAACATTTTTACCCCATTAAACTACTCGCTAACTAACCAAACATTTTTACCCCATTAAACTACTCGCTAACTAACCAAACAAACATTTTTACCCCATTAAACTACTCGCTAACTAACTAACCAAATATACATTTTTACCCCATTAAACTACTCGCTAACTAACCAAACAAACATTTTTACCCCATTAAACTACTCGCTAACTAACTAACCAAACATACATTTTTACCCCATTAAACTACTCGCTAACTAACCAAACAAACATTTTTACCCCATTAAACTACTCGCTAACTAACCAAACAAACATTTTTACCCCATTAAACTACTCGCTAACTAACCAAACATTTTTACCCCATTAAACTACTCGCTAACTAACCAAACATATTTACCCCATTAAACTACTCGCTAACTAACTAACCAAACAAACATTTTTACCCCATTAAACTACTCGCTAACTAACCAAACAAACATTTTTACCCCTTTAAACTACTCGCTAACTAACCAAACAAACATTTTTACCCCATTAAACTACTCGCTAACTAACCAAACAAACATTTTTACCCCATTAAACTATTCGCTAACTAACCAAACAAACATTTTTACCCCATTAAACTACTCGCTAACTAACTAAACAAACATTTTTACCCCATTAAACTACTCGCTAACTAACCAAACAAACATTTTTACCCCATTAAACTACTCGCTAACTAACTAACTAACCAAACAAACATTTTTACCCCATTAAACAACTCGCTAACTAACTAACCAAACAAACATTTTTACCCCATTAAACAACTCGCTAACTAACTAACCAAACAAACATTTTTACCCCATTAAACTACTCGCTAACTAACCAAACAAACATTTTTACCCCATTAAACAACTCGCTAACTAACTAACCAAACAAACATTTTTACCCCATTAAACTACTCGCTAACTAACCAAACAAACATTTTTACCCCATTAAACTACTCGCTAACTAACCAAACATTTTTACCCCATTAAACTACTCGCTAACTAACCAAACATATTTACCCCATTAAACTACTCGCTAACTAACTAACCAAACAAACATTTTTACCCCATTAAACTACTCGCTAACTAACCAAACAAACATTTTTACCCCTTTAAACTACTCGCTAACTAACCAAACAAACATTTTTACCCCATTAAACTACTCGCTAACTAACCAAACAAACATTTTTACCCCATTAAACTATTCGCTAACTAACCAAACAAACATTTTTACCCCATTAAACTACTCGCTAACTAACTAAACAAACATTTTTACCCCATTAAACTACTCGCTAACTAACCAAACAAACATTTTTACCCCATTAAACTACTCGCTAACTAACTAACTAACCAAACAAACATTTTTACCCCATTAAACAACTCGCTAACTAACTAACCAAACAAACATTTTTACCCCATTAAACTACTCGCTAACTAACTAACCAAACAAACATTTTTACCCCATTAAACTACTCGCTAACTAACCAAACAAACATTTTTACCCCATTAAACAACTCGCTAACTAACTAACCAAACAAACATTTTTACCCCATTAAACTACTCGCTAACTAACCAAACATTTTTACCCCATTAAACTACTCGCTAACTAACCAAACAAACATTTTTACCCCATTAAACTACTCGCTAACTAACTAACCAAATATACATTTTTACCCCATTAAACTACTCGCTAACTAACCAAACAAACATTTTTACCCCATTAAACTACTCGATAACTAACTAACCAAACATACATTTTTACCCCATTAAACTACTCGCTAACTAACCAAACAAACATTTTTACCCCATTAAACTACTCGCTAACTAACCAAACAAACATTTTTACCCCATTAAACTACTCACTAACTAACTAACCAAACAAACATTTTTACCCCATTAAACTACTCACTAACTAACTAACCAAACAAACATTTTTACCCCATTAAACTACTCACTAACTAACTAACCAAACATACATTTTTACCCCATTAAACTACTCACTAACTAACCAAACAAACATTTTTACCCCATTAAACTACTCGCTAACTAACTAACCAAACAAACATTTTTACCCCATTAAACTACTCGCTAACTAACCAAACAAACATATTTACCCCATTAAACTACTCGCTAACTAACTAACCAAACAAACATTTTTACCCCATTAAACTACTCGCTAACTAACCAAACAAACATTTTTACCCCTTTAAACTACTCGCTAACTAACCAAACAAACATTTTTACCCCATTAAACTACTCGCTAACTAACCAAACAAACATTTTTACCCCATTAAACTATTCGCTAACTAACCAAACAAACATTTTTACCCCATTAAACTACTCGCTAACTAACTAAACAAACATTTTTACCCCATTAAACTACTCGCTAACTAACCAAACAAACATTTTTACCCCATTAAACTACTCGCTAACTAACTAACTAACCAAACAAACATTTTTACCCCATTAAACAACTCGCTAACTAACTAACCAAACAAACATTTTTACCCCATTAAACAACTCGCTAACTAACTAACCAAACAAACATTTTTACCCCATTAAACTACTCGCTAACTAACCAAACAAACATTTTTACCCCATTAAACTACTCGCTAACTAACCAAACAAACATTTTTACCCCATTAAACTACTCGCTAACTAACCAAACATTTTTACCCCATTAAACTACTCGCTAACTAACCAAACAAACATTTTTACCCCATTAAACTACTCGCTAACTAACTAACCAAATATACATTTTTACCCCATTAAACTACTCGCTAACTAACCAAACAAACATTTTTACCCCATTAAACTACTCGCTAACTAACTAACCAAACATACATTTTTACCCCATTAAACTACTCGCTAACTAACCAAACAAACATTTTTACCCCATTAAACTACTCGCTAACTAACCAAACAAACATTTTTACCCCATTAAACTACTCGCTAACTAACCAAACATTTTTACCCCATTAAACTACTCGCTAACTAACCAAACATTTTTACCCCATTAAACTACTCGCTAACTAACCAAACATTTTTACCCCATTAAACTACTCGCTAACTAACCAAACAAACAAAAGAATAGGTTTGGCAAAAAGTAATTTTAATGCCATGAAAAGTATACTACCGTCAAAACAAATAACACCAAGCCTAAAACTAAGAATAGCAAAATGTTATATCTTATCAATATTCCTGTATGGTGCAGAAACATGGACATTAGACAAGAAAACAGAACAGGAAATTGAAACCTTTGAAATGTGGATTTATAGAAGAATAGGTAGAATGGGACGGAAAGAAAAGAAAACAAAGATTGAAGTTTTAAAACAACTAAAAATGAAAAGAGAACTACTAAACACAATTAGAACAAGACAAGTGAAATTTTACTAAGACCATATTCCCTATACGCCACTTATCGTGACGGGGATACTTTACTTTTTTTAACAGAATATTTGTGGGTGATGCCCTTCGGACCAGGAAGCTGGCACACTAATCGACGTAAATTTACCCAATAAAACAAAGATGTTACTATTTCCTGATAGAAGCTTCTAATAACGGTAGGGACATTACCTCAAAAACCTCAACTATTTCCTGATAGAAGCTTCTAATAACGGTAGGGACATTACCTCAAAAACCTCAACTATTTCCTGATAGAAGCTTCTAATAACGGTAAGGACATTACCTCAAAAACCTCAACTATTTCCTGATAGAAGCTTCTAATAACGGTAGGGACATTACCTCAAAAACCTCAACTATTTCCTGATAGAACCTTCTAATAACGGTAAGGACATTACCTCAAAAACCTCAACTATTTCCTGATAGAAGTTTCTAATAACGGTAAGGACATTACCTCAAAAACCTCAACTATTTCCTGATAGAAGTTTCTAATAACGGTAAGGACATTACCTCAAAAACCTCAACTATTTCCTGATAGAAGTTTCTAATAACGGTAAGGACATTACCTCAAAAACCTCAACTATTTCCTGATAGAAGTTTCTAATAACGGTAAGGACATTACCTCAAAAACCTCAACTATTTCCTGATAGAAGTTTCTAATAACGGTAAGGACATTTCCTCAAAAACCTAAAAAAAAAAATGTGATGACGCCATTTTTTTAATTGTACTGCCAGTGATAATAAAATCGCATTAAAAAATTGCACGGTCTAAGACAATCTTTGAACAACAAAGTGTATGTTTTTGTTAAAATAGACCACAATGTCTGTTTGTAGTCACTTCTAGATAGAGGGTAAGTAAGTATTGTCGAGATCTCGCGAGATCAACAGGAGAGAAATGCGATTTTCGGGTAGATTTCTATCAATAAAATCTTCCTTGTGCGATTTAAAAAATATTTTTTAATATATGCTGGGCATACTAATTTGTGTAACTTGGAAAGATAAAGTTTGCATTTCAAAAACAGAATCTTGCACCTCATTCAACAACAAATTGTGCAAATTCTTTTTGACTTTTTTTCACCTTCTTTCAAAATGAGTTTCATGGGGATTGAAAAAAAAAAACAACTATATTTATAGAATTGTCCCATTACTGAGGCCTGCCGGTGGGACTTTTAGAACTGGCGAATAAAGGCCGCTTGTCCAGTGCAGTTGTCACGAGGTGTTCGTGTCTGAGTTTTTATTTCACCCCCAAAAGAAAAAAAAAACTTTTGACCCTACCGGATTCGAACCCGCGTTCTCTTGGCTTGGAGACCTATAACTTATCGAATCGAATGAGGTTTATTGTTAATACAGCTTAATATAGCTTTAAACACTCACACACATTACCACACAGTCAGCCCCAGCCACACTGTCAGACTTTCAATCTCAGCTAAGAACAATAAACATTGCAAGACATTGAAATAATATATTCATTGAGCACAGTAAGAAAATAACAAGTATATTGAGCTTTCGTGAGCAACTGTGATGACTGATTAAAAAATACATTGATTCTTTAAATTAAATGTCTTTTGAAACAACTGGACGTTGTACTGTTTGTGTTTGGTTTTGTTTCTGTACTTCAAGACCGTGTATCTGTAGAAAGCTAAAATATTAGAAATAATGTTTCGTTGGTCTGTATTTGTTGATGGACTGATGTTTCTTTTTCCTTATATATATATATATATGTATACCGCCTTTGGCCTAGCGCTGTCTTGCACGAGGAAAGAACATACTCTTTCGTCTGTCTTCCACTGCAGCGAGGACATCAGTTGTCATCTAATTTCCCTCACTTTCGCAAGTTTGCAAGCTGATGGTAGAAGGTAGAAGGTTGTACATACATCTTATTATGTAGCTGAACTGCAGCGATGCCGTATGTGTCATTCCATGTTAGCGTCCTCTGCATGGTCTCATCCAATGTGGTCCATTGGCCTTGCTACATGTTGTGCTGTCTTTTGCACACGTTTGTTCTCCTCGAGATCTCTGATCTCCCGACCTACCACGTCCCTACGTTGTCTGATGATTTAACAATCTTTGGTTGTCTCCGTGACCAAATCCACGCCTGTTGGTCTGCGTGTTGCTCATCACTTCCTTTAGTTTGAGACTTCCATGTGCTTCGCTTACTGCTACACAGGCCTGTTATTTTCGACTAGTCTTAAATTTGGATTCCACTGTCCGGACTGCTTCGTCTGATGAGCTTTGTAACATAACTGCTAGTCTGGCATTTCCGGCTTTGTATTCCTCTAGGACTAACTTGAACGAGAGAACCAGCTTAGCTTTCTTGCAGGACAGCGCAACATCCGTGTCAGTCCTGGTGGTACCCCAAGCCATATCCGAGTGTACGTGCTAATTTTGCTCTCCGTCGCTTCCACCGTACTTGAGCTGATCTCGTATATTAGAAGAGGCCGTAGTAGTTTAAGTATCAACATGAACTGGAGGCACCAGTATTTGAACCTTCATAAAAGTCTGCTCCGTTCGATGATTTGTAGCCCTTGGTCTGCCATCTCTTTTACTCTCTGGATGTCCCTCTTATCCTTCAATGAGGCGTCATACAATCTGTTTAGACTCTTCACTGCTCCCTGTGGACGGTTGAGATCTCCTGGTTCGCTACACTGAATGTGACTTCCTTGGTCTTCCCTTATCTGATGCAGAGGCACGGTAATTTCTTCGGTTTGAAGCTCATCCGGCATCACACGATAAGCTCGTCTATGCGTTCGGCCTTTGGGCCTGGCTCTTTTCTGACGCTAGAGTCTTGTGTTGTCAATGAATGCTTTAAGTGCTGACATGCAGTATATGTATTGATATTTACAATAGCGGATATGCCAGACGACCTGCTCAAAGAAACATTCACAGCCCTACCAAATAAATCTGCTGCGATTTAATGCGATGATCATCGTTCTGTAAGGCTGATGAGTCACATGACTAAGATATTACTAAGAATAATCATGCAAAGAGTGCCAAACAAAATCATTCCAGAAATTAGTGATGAGCAATGTTGTTTTGTTGTAGGTAAAGGTAGGAATAATGTCATATACATCATAAGATCTTTAGTAGAAAGAGCCATTGAGGTGAATACAGATCTATACCTATGTTTCATAGATTACATCAAGGCATTTGACAAAGTAAATAATCAAGAGTTAATTAACATTTTAGAAGATACAAACGTAGACAGCAAAGATCAAAGAATAATAAAGAACATGGACTGGCAACGAACAGCGGCCATAAGAACTGGTAATCAATTGGGAATGTTTCAACAAATAAAACAGGGTGTCAGATAAGGTTGAATGCTGTCACCAGACATATTTAATATTTATAGTGAGTTTATTTTACGATCCTGGGATAACAATTGGAGGTCATAATATAAATAATGTAAGGTATGCTGATGATACAGACTTAATATCTACTAGCGAAAATGAGTTACAAGCAATGATAGACATTATAGTGAAGGAAATCCAAAATAAAGGACCTAGCCTTCATAGAAAAAAGACAGAATTAATGGTAACAACAATAAAAAAGTCATCACCGCAATGCACAATAAAGACAGATGGAGCTACATTAAAACAGGCAAATGAATTTAATTATCTTGAAGAATGTTAACCTCTGATGGTAGATGCACAGAGATGAGATGCAGAATGGCACAGGCAAAAACAGTATTACAATAAAATGTGGAAGATACTGTGCAATCATTTTTGAAAATAGAAACAAGAAAAAGAGTTATTAAATGTTAGTCAGTCTTAACATATGGATGTCAGTCATGGACAATAGAACAACAGACAAGAAAATCACTGGATGCTGTAGAAATGTGGTGAACAACAGAAATTATAAATAACTGTCGAGATCGAACGTTGAGAAAGACATGTCACCTACGCCAGCAGCATGGTACTTGATGATGATATATGTATGTATAAAGACTGAATGTGTAATACGAATGGCAGGAAACAGCCTGAGAGATAAGATCAGAAATGAAGAGGTGAGAAAAAAAGGCAGGAATAATCCCGCCATAGAATACGTAGAGAAATAACAGATATTCCAAAACATAACAGCACAAACCTTGAATAAATAAACGTTAAATAAATATAACACCGGACTCAAGGGTCGACCAAGAAAATTATGAATTGATGGAATGTTAGAAACACCAGAAAACATAAAAGTAGGAAAGGCCAACAGAAAAGCAAAATATATCCAATAGATGCTGAAAGGCAAATGAGGAAGGAAAGAAGAAGTAGAATTATTATGGGTTGTTTCGGTTGTTTTTTTGTCCTTTCTAGTTCGTTAGAGTTCTATGGAGATGTTCGTTGTGTAATGAAGAAGATCTGTCGATTAAAGGAGGTGATCTGAGCTCTATAGAGTTTTCCGTTGTGTAATGAAGAAGATTTGTCGAATAATGGAGGAGACCTGAGCTCTATAGAGTTTTCCGTTGTGTAATGGAGATGATCTACCTGTCGACTCAACTAAAATAAAATAATCAAATATTGTGAGTAGTTGTATGCTGGATGCTGTTTTATTTAGTGACCGAATCTATCAATATTGGATAGACAGATCCGACCGCGGAATGAGCAAGATGCATTTGGGACGCTTGACATCTTCTCCTTATATTCAAGAAAGTTAAAGAAAACTTCCTATATTCGCTATAATATATCTCGACTGATGTGTTACTCGACATTACCTATCTTCCCAATGACTCCATCATCACCTATGCGGTTTCCGTATCGATGGTTGCTAAGTAACACCTGTTCAACGGACGGACCGCTTCAGGTGATAAGAAATTCTCTACTTAGAGAGGCTCCATAAAAATCTATACGAAGCATTTCCTTACATCGTTATCAACACTATCGTCATTACCATCATTATCATAATCATGAGTATACGTGATTCAACAATTATACTCCGTTCATTTCTATTTCTGCTTCACTAAGTTGTTCTAAACGTAGCACAAATTATTTTAATAACCTTGTTAGGTTATTGTGAATCATCATATACTTGGCAAGTAAAATGAAGTAAATTTAATGATAATTTTTTAATTGTTACGGCCGAAGTACATTGATAATTTTATGATCTCGTAAAATATTATTTCTTACCAACAACAGGGAACATGAATTTCTTCTGCAAGCCACAATTAATTGCATACGGTGACGTCATCACAAACCGGTATGGGAATACATGATCAAAGGACCCACCGCTGAAAATATGAAGTAATGAGGTTGTTAGTGAAGAGTGGTAACATAACAGCTGGTGAAGCGAACAGAAGTAATATGATCACAAACTATATCTCCACTCTACGCTGAAAAAAAACATATCGAAGAGGAAAGAAGGCAGAAGAAGAGAAAAATATGATGCTGAAGAAGGTGAGAAAATAGGGGAAAACGAATATTAAGGGTTACAACGTGTTTGTGTGTAGAAAACATCAATTTGAAGGCTTGGTTTTGTCTACTCAATCACAGCCAACTATAGGAAAGCGAGAGAAAGGCTGAGGGAAGCTTGGAAACAGCTCCACTAGCTTGATGTCTATAGCAACCCGAGCTATAGACAGATAACGTAAATCTACCACACCACCCGATTTTTTTTTCTTGCAAAGCCAAAAACGTTACACTAGTTGGGGGTTTTCCAGGAGTTTCCCTTTCTGCGATCTGACCTTCCTCAATGGGTGACTATGGCTCAAACACAGCCAACTATAAATTTCGGCGGGTAAAAAATGAAACAGGAAAACCCCCCAACTAGCGTGACGTTATCAGCCATATTAGCTAAATACGTCATATCTATAATTGTTGTAGTGTACTTATGTCAGTGTGTACTAGATCGTCAAGACATTGACAGCAAATTGCTGCTTCTGGTTATCCAAGATTTGGAAATTCTGAACTACATATCGTAGTGAATGGAAGATCTGAACGACATATCGTAGTGAATGGAAGATCTGAACTACATATCGTAGTGAATGGAAGATCTGAACGACATATCGTAGTGAATGGAAGATCTGAACTACATATCGTAGTGAATGGAAGATCTGAACTACATATCGTAGTGAATGGAAGATCTGAACTACAAAACGTAGTGAATGGAAGATCTGAACTACATATCGTAGTGAATGGAAGATCTGAACTACATATCGTAGTGAATGGAAGATCTGAACTACATATCGTAGTGAATGGAAGATCTGAACTACATATCGTAGTGAATGGAAGATCTGAACTACATATTGTAGTGAATGGAAGATCTGAACTACATGTTGTAGTGAATGGAAGATCTGAACAACATGTCGTAGTGAATGGAAGATCTGAACTACATATCGTAGTGAATGGAAGATCTGAACTACATGTCGTAGTGAATGGAAGATCTGAACTACATGTCGTAGTGAATGGAAGATCTGAACTACATGTTGTAGTGAATGGAAGATCTGAACTACATGTTGTAGTGAATGGATGATCTGAACTACATGTTGTAGTGAATGGAGAATCTGAACTACATATCGTAGTGAATGGAAGATCTGAACTACATATCGTAGTGAATGGAAGAACTGAACTACATATCGTAGTGAATGGAATATCTGAACTACATATCGTAGTGAATGGAAGATCTGAACTACATATCGTAGTGAATGGAAGATCTGAACTACATATCGTAGTGAATGGAAGATCTGAACTACATATCGTAGTGAATGGAAGATCTGAACTACATATCGTAGTGAATGGAAGATCTGAACTACATATCGTAGTGAATGGAAGATCTGAACTACATATCGTAGTGAATGGAAGATCTGAACTACATATTGTAGTGAATGGAAGATCTGAACTACATATCGTAGTGAATGGAAGATCTGAACTACATATCGTAGTGAATGGAAGATCTGAACTACATATCGTAGTGAATGGAAGATCTGAACTACATATCGTAGTGAATGGAAGATCTGAACTACATATTGTAGTGAATGGAAGATCTGAACTACATGTTGTAGTGAATGGAAGATCTGAACTACATGTCGTGGTGAATGGAAGATATGAACTACATGTCGTAGTGAATGGAAGATCTGAACTACATATCGTAGTGAATGGAAGATCTGAACTACATGTCGTAGTGAATGGAAGATCTGAACTACATGTCGTAGTGAATGAATATCTGAACTACATGTTGTAGTGAATGGAAGATCTGAACTACATGTTGTAGTGAATGGAAGATCTGAACTACATGTTGTAGTGAATGAAAGATCTGAACTACATATCGTAGTGAATGGAAGATCTGAACTACATATCGTAGTGAATGGAAGATCTGAACTACATATCGTAGTGAATGGAAGATCTGAACTGCATATCGTAGTGAATGGAAGATCTGAACTACATATCGTAGTGAATGGAAGATCTGAACTACATATCATACTGAATGGAATATCTGAACTACATG
The DNA here is from genome assembly GCA_032433765.1 of Megaustenia siamemsis. Taxonomy (NCBI): domain Eukaryota; kingdom Metazoa; phylum Mollusca; class Gastropoda; order Stylommatophora; family Ariophantidae; genus Megaustenia; species Megaustenia siamemsis. Next base: position 10,330,596 of record JAVIAB010000124.1, read on the forward strand.
TTGTAGTGAATGGAAGATCTGAACTACATATCGTAGTGAATGGAAGATCTGAACTACATATCGTAGTGAATGGAAGATCTGAACTACATATCGTAGTGAATGGAAGATCTGAACTACATATCGTAGCGAATGGAAGATCTGAACTACATATTGTAGTGAATGGAAGATCTGAACTACATATTGTAGTGAATGGAAGATCTGAACTACATGTTGTAGTGAATGGAAGATCTGAACTACATATCGTAGTGATTGGAAGATCTGAACTACATATCGTAGTGAATGGAAGATCTGAACTACATATCGTAGTGAATGGAAGATCTGAACTACATGTTGTAGTGAATGGAAGATCTGAACTACATGTCGTAGTGAATGGAAGATCTGAACAACATGTTGTAGTGAATGGAAGATCTGAACTACATGTTGTAGTGAATGGAAAATCTGAACTACATGTTGTAGTGAATGGAAGATCTGAACTACATATCGTAGTGAATGGAAGATCTGAACTACATATCGTAGTGAATGGAAGATTTGAACTACATATCGTAGTGAATGGAAGATCTGAACTACATATCGTAGTGAATGGAAGATCTGAACTACATATCGTAGTGAATGGAAGATCTGAACTATATATCGTAGTGAATAGAAGATCTGAACTACATATCGTAGTGAATGGAAGATCTGAACTACATGTTGTAGTGAATGGAAGATCTGAACTACATATCGTAGTGAATGGAAGATCTGAACTACATATCGTAGTGAATGGAAGATCTGAACTACATATCGTAGTGAATGGAAGATCTGAACTACATATCGTAGTGAATGGAAGATCTGAACTACATATCGTAGTGAATGGAAGATCTGAACTACATATCGTAGTGAATGGAAGATCTGAACTACATATCGTAGTGAATGGAAGATCTGAACTACATGTCGTAGTGAATGGAAGATCTGAACTACATGTTGTAGTGAATGGAAATTCTGAACTACATATCGTAGTGAATGGAAGATCTGAACTACATATCATAGTGAATGGAAGATCTGAACTACATGTTGTAGTGAATGGAAGATCTGAACTACATGTTGTAGTGAACTTGAATTTTTTTTTTTTTCAGAAAACTTGGAAATTTTCTCCGATTGATGGAGAACTAGCAGAGAAGCTCACCAGAGAAACATGTTCAGCTCTTATTAAGTTCAGAGAAAGTCATGATAGAGCTAGTCAAGTATGTGTTGTACAAATGTGCCACAATTATACTTCTGGGGAGTCTCTAGACTGTTAACCTGGAAAGTAGATTCAGTGATTACTGTTAGGTAGCAGGATATTACTATCTTGTATCCGCTTAGCAAAATATACGAATCAGACAAGAAAAGGGAGATATAGTCATTGTTGTGCCTCAAAACTACTGCTTATGGGATTGTTCCGGCGAATGATTTGTCTGAAGTACTTAATTAACAACCAAACAGGACAATTCCAATATATAAAACAAGGAGTCAGACAAGGCTGTGTTCTGTCACCGGATTTGTTTTCACTTTACAGCGAATATATTATGAGATCAATAGTAGACAAAAAAGGAATTGAAGTCAACGGTCACAACATATATAATTTGCGATATGCGGATGATACAGTCTTAATAGCAGAGACAGAGAATGAACTACAAGAAATGATAGACATAATAGTAAAAGAAAGCAACAAGAAAGGTCTCAGTCTGAATAGTAAGAAAACATAAGTAATGGTTATATCGAAGAAACAATTATCACCATCATGCAGCATAAAAATAAACGAGACAAATCTGAAACAAGTGCAACGTTTCAAATACTTGGGCACAATAATAACATCAGATGGGAGATGCACCACAGAAATAAAAAGCAGAATAGCTCAGGCCCCAATTTCAGAAAATGAAAAATATCTTATGCAACAAATCTATGTCAATAAAAATGAGAAAGAGAGTTCATCGGTGCTATAGAACCAATTCTGACCTATGGAAGCGAATCATGGACAGTAGACAAACAAATGAACAGACGATTAGAGGCCACAGAGATGGGATTTCTCAGAAGAATGTTGAAAGTTCCCTGGACAGCTAAAAAGACCAATGAGGAAGTTCTCAACGAGGCCAACACAAAAAGGGAGTTCTTAAAAAACATCAGAAAGAAGCAATCAAGATTTTTCGGGCACATCATGAGAAGAGGAAAGTTGGAATACTTGGTTACATCTGGCAAAATAAAAGGAAAGAGAGATCGCGAGCGACATAGAGACAAAATACTATGATAGCTTGATGTCATGGCATGGAAAACAGTCAACAACAGAACTGATACGATGCACTGTAGATAGAAGATTGTGGAGGGACATGATCACCTACGCCAACCGGTATGGCACATGATGATGATGACTTAATTGATGTAGTGATTAACAATGCCAGGGTAAATAATAAAAAAAAAATATTTTAAAAATATATTAAAAAACGATACAATGAAAGCTTTACGCAAGAAGTGGACACACAAATTAGAACGACGTTTCGGCTCTATAGGTCTTCAGTAGGAGCAAACATACAACACTCAAACAGATTAGTACTTAAAATTAAAAAAAAATAATAAATAATTTTTAAAGAAAATGTCAAACTAGAATGATAAAAAAAAAAAATAAAAACAACACTATAAAAATACATTTTATTTTTTTTACTTAATAACAAAAAATATTTTGTTTTCATTTAATTTTTTTATTTCTCATTCTCTTTTGGAATTATTATGTTTTAAAAATTATTTATTATTTTGTATTTTAAATACATATCTGTTAGTGTGTTGTATATTTGTTCCTGCTGAAGGCATATTGAGCCGAAACGTCGTTCTAATGTGTGTCGTACACTTGTTACGTAAAGCTTTAATCATACCGTGTTTTTAAATCTAATTTTTTTCATTTCTCCTTACAATTAGCTTTACTGTAGCTTCGTATTTTGATGCTTTTCTTTGCCTTGACCCGATGATGGCAATGCCAGTGTTGGTTTGAAGCAAGAAGAAAAGTGCCATTTGTGAAGGATCTTGCTAGTTGCAATCTACTAGTTTCTGAATGGACAAAAGAGGCAGCTAATGTTATGTTAGGATCACTATCATTGCACACCAGGACAATCACTAGTTTCTGAATGGACAGAAGAGGCAGCTAATGTTATGTTAGGATCACCATCATTGCACACCAGGACAATCACCATCATTGCACACCAGGACAATCACCATTATTGCACACCAGGACAATCACCATCATTGCACACCAGGACAATCACCATCATTGCACACCAGGACAATCACCATCATTGCACACCAGGACAATCACCATAATTGCACACCAGGACAATCACCATCATTGCACACCAGGACAATCACCATCATTGCACACCAGGACAATCACCATCATTACACACCAGGACAATCACCATCATTGCACACCAGGACAATTACCATCATTGCACACCAATCACTAGGTTCTCATATTTTCCCATAGCAGAATCGAAAAATTTCCGACAAAAACATTTACCCACGTGCACGAACTCCGTAACATGACCTGGGAGATCCATCCGTGTGGGTCGATTTGTTGATGCCAATAATGCAGGCTGCTAATGATAACAATAGTGCACACTTGCAATATGATACATTGTTATTGAGTTATTGAGTTATTAGCAGGTCATCATCATTGCACTCCGAACATGTCCATAGGTGCTCAGATCCCCTCCTCAGCAAGTCCCGTAGTGTCCAGCGACAGACGACTACAGTTCTGTGTTGGTTGATAAGTCTTCTTACACGCCCACTAAGTTTCTCATTTCTGGCTGTGCCCATCTTAACCCCCATATCTATAATCCGAAGAAGTGAGGTGGTTCTGTGTTTGTCGAAGTCCTGTGCTCTTCCCACATCTCGGAGGGCATTGATGATGTCTGCCTGATCCATTGGTTGAACGTCCTCAACGACAGCACAGCTAGTCAACCTGTCCGCTCTTTCATTTCCCCGTACTCCCGCGTGTCCGGGGACATAGACACATATGATATATGTTATAGAACAACCGCTCCGTTTTCAACTACAAATTGTGCTAAGTATTGTGTCAGAATAAATAAAAAAACCTAACATACTAAAGTACATATTGTTCTAGTTTTAAGGATATAAATATATAGAAAGCATTCTTTATCAATCACAGCAGCAAGCAATGTTTTCTACACAATGGTTGCTTGTATGTTAATTATCTTGAGTGGGCAATATAACATACTTTACTTGCTTATATTTACAAATGGATGACGAGAATTTATTCCCCAGATATAAACGGTATCTGCACTTATTATTTTGTCCTGGCAACATACAACATATGGGTCAGATACACACTTATACAGAACTGGACTACAAAGGACATGAGGGAGGGTTCGATCCCAACCGACGGCTCCGGTTTACCCAGCCTTAATGGGTACTGAATTTTTTCTGAGAAAGTAAAGCGGCACGGGCTTAATGCCGACCACATATACCCCAACAATCATGTGCCGAGGGTCTATAAAATGTATGGTCACTAACACCATATTCCGTATTCGCCACTTGCCGTGACGGGGGTACTTTACTTTTATTTAAAACACTTATTACACATTCGTATGCTTACTTCATTATGCCTTGATCAGCCATCACTCTTAGTTATTTATGCCCATTTCTTTAATATGAATATACCTAGTTTATCTCTCTCTCTCTCTCTCTCTCTCTCTCTTAATTTATACAGGTACACAATATGCTATCGATATTTGCATATATATATATGTATATATATGTATATATATACATATAAATATAAATATATATATATCTGGTTCCGGTTATGGAAGGCCCCGGTATCACTGCAAACGAATTAAAATTAATAATTTGCAACCTCCCGTGCCGTGCCAGTGGAATCATCCGAATTAACATCTCATCTCCCAAACAAAGAAAGGTAGTTGCAGTCCCCATCATAGCAGTCACAGCACACGCCAAAAGACATAAGGCGAAACCGCACAGAAAGTGAACACATCCATATGTTCCCCTTCATACGCTATCATCATTCATTGTAAACAATCGGAATGGGAAACACGAACGAAACGGATGAGACACACAGCTCACGGTGTGCACAAAGCACTTAACTCAATAACTCTGGTAGTAAGTCTGACTTGGAATATTAGGAAACTGCACCAAGGAACACGTTTCAGACACAGCCTTTCACGGTTCCTTCATCTATCCGATATATTGACCAAAAGATTCTAATATATATTATATATTTGAGAGTATTTGGTTCTAACCTATTCTATTCTGTTCATGGAATCAGTTTCATTTCAGTCGAGGCATCCCCATATCCGCGCCACTGCTCTCCCCAGCATTTCTCGAAGGTAGCGTATGCAGATTGATTATTTCTGTAAAGTGTTGATTATAGATACATCTGATTTTCCCCACTAAGAACTCAGAGTCAACCATACCCCTTTTTCCACATTTAGGCTCCCCAGTCTCTCAATATACCCATCATTGTTCAACCCTTTCTCCTCTTCTCTTAAGGAATGAAGAACAAACTTGTTAGATTCTAACCTAATATCCTACATATGAAGCACTGCAGTGGGTTGTTTCCAGTATTTCTACACAATGGAGTATCAATGATGAACCAAAGATAAATAAGGAAATCCCTTATTAAATGAAAATGTACAGAAAAGGCGATATTCAAATTCAAGCTTATGTTTAATAAAAATAAATTAATAGCTTATGTTTAATAAAAATAAATTAATAGCTTATGTTTAATAAAAATAAATTAATAGCTTATGTTTAATAAAAATAAATTAATAGCTTATGTTTAATAAAAATGTTCTTTTCAAAGAACGGATAGAATTTGTGTTTGATAAGAAATTTACTTGAGCCACCTGTATTCATCAAGCATTTGTTGACAAAGAGAAATTGAAGAAGGAGTCATATAACTGCCAGGGCTAATGGAATAGCAGTTAGGTCACTTCTATTAACTAAACATATCACCAAACTGAAGACTGAGCCACTTTTCTTTATAGAATTGTTTTACATTGATGGATATAGTTCACAAAAAGTCAGTCGACAAGTTGAATGTAAAGCCTGTAAGGTATTATTATATACTCACAAGTTGGGCGTACTGCATGTAAGATATTATTGCATACTGACAAGTTGAATGCATCGCCTATAAGGTATTATTGTATACTGACAAGTTGAATGCACAGCCTATAAGGTATTATTGCATACTGACAAGTTGTGACAAGTTGAATGCACAACATATAAGGTATTATTGTATATTGGCAAGTTGAATGCACCGCCTGTGAGGTATTATTGCATACCGACAAGTTGAATGTACAACCTATAAGGTATTATTGCATGCCGACAAGCTGAATGCACAGCCTATAAGGTATAATTGTATACTGACAAGAAGAATGTACAACCTATAAGGTATTATTGCATACCGACAAGCTGAATGCACAGCCTATAAGGTATAATTGTATACTGACAAGTTGAATGTGCAGCCTATAAGGTATTATTGCATACCGACAAGCTGAATGCACAGCCTATAAGGTATTATTGCATACCGACAAGTTGAATGTACAGCCTATAAGGTATTATTGTATACTGACAAGAAGAATGCACAGCCTATAAGGTATTAGTATATACCGACAAGCTGAATGTACAGCCTATAAGGTATTATTGTATACTGACAAGAAGAATGCACAGCCTATAAGGTATTATTGTATACTGACAAGTTGAATGTACAGCCTATAAGGTATTATTGTATACTGACAAGTTGAATGTACAGCCTATAAGGTATTATTGTATACTGACAAGTTGAATGTACAGCCTATAAGGTATTATTGTATACTGACAAGTTGAATGTACAGCCTATAAGGTATTTTTGTATACTGACAAGAAGAATGCACAGCCTATAAGGTATTATTGTATACTGACAAGTTGTGACAAGTTGAATGCACAGCCTATAAGGTATTATTGTATACTGACAAGTTGTGACAAGTTGAATACACAGCCTATAAGGTATTATTGTATACTGACAAGTTGAATGCACAGCCTATAAGGTATTATTGTATACTGACAAGTTGAATACACAGCCTATAAGGCATTATTGTATATTGACAAATCCTTGGCAATTACTCGTGATCCAGATGCTACTGAGTACATTCAGGTGCTTCACCGTGGTTGTCTCTAGTATCTTGATAAACTGGAAACTCGGTTGGCATATACATTGTATATCGTTTTCAATCACCCAAAGACCTTTTGTCGACCGAGTTAGAAGAGAAATATCAGTTTTTCGAACATCATGAACAAGTGTTGAAGCATTTTATCGTAGTCAGAATCCAGGAACACCAGGAGTGTGAAGTATCTGGTACCTAGGATAATGGTTGTCCAAAGATGAAATTCTTTTATATTTAATGGCTAACGGGGAAAAGAGAATGGAGCCGTTGTCACGTGTCTTGCATGACGTTAGAGACGACTATTCTCGAGGTGTTGGTTTAGGTCTTTGCCGAAGACATAGAATTCGTGCATCATAGATGAAGCCATCATCAGTGCTTTCGCTAGTGTTTTACTTAGTAACTCGCTGAGGAGATAATGTGTGCACTATGAAGATGTCCGATGTGTAATGAAGATCTGTGAAATAAAAGATTAAGATCTGTGAAATAAAAGATTAAGATCTGTGAAATAAAAGATGAAGATCTGTGAAATAAAAGATGAAAATCTGTGAAATAAAAGATGAAAATTTGTGAAATAAAAGATGAAGACTTGTGAAATAAAAGATGAAGATCTGTGAAATAAAAGATGAAGACTTGAGAAATAAAAGATGAAGACTTGTGAAATAAAAGATGAAAAACTGTGAAATAAAAGATGAAAATTTGTGAAATAAAAGATGAAGACTTGTGAAATAAAAGATGAAAATCTGTGAAATAAAAGATGAAAATTTGTGAAAAAAAAAATGAAGACTGGTGAAATAAAAGATGAATATCTGTGAAATAAAAAATGAAGATCTGTGAAATAAGAGATGAAGATTTGTGAAATAAAAGATGAAGATCTGTTAAATAAAAGATGAAGATCTGTGAAATAAAAGATGAAGACTTGAGAAATAAAAGATGAAGATTTGTGAAATAAAAGTTGAAGTTTTGTGAAAAAAAAGATGAAGATTTGTGAAATAAAAGTTGAAGTTTTGTGAAAAAAAAGATGAAGATCTGTGAAATAAAAGGTGAAGATCTGTGAAATAAAAGATGAAAATCTGTGAAATAAAAGATGAAGACTTGTGAAATAAAAGATGAAGATCTGTGAAATAAAAAATGAAGATCTGTGAAATAAGAGATGAAGATTTGTGAAATAAAAGATGAAGATCTGTTAAATAAAAGATGAAGATCTGTGAAATAAAAGATGAAGACTTGAGAAATAAAAGATGAAGATTTGTGAAATAAAAGTTGAAGTTTTGTGAAAAAAAAGATGAAGATTTGTGAAATAAATGGTGAAGATCTGTGAAATAAAAGGTGAAGATCTGTGAAATAAAAGATGAAAATCTGTGAAATAAAAGATGAAGATCTGTGAAATAAAAGATGAAGATCTGTGAAATAAAAGATGAAGATTTGTGAAATAAACGACGAAGATCTGTGAAATAAAAGTTGAAGATGTGTGAAATAAAAGATTTGTGAAAGAAAAGATGAAGACTTGTGAAATAAAAGATGAAGATCTGTGAAAAAAAGATGAAGATTTGTGAAATAAGAGATGAAGATTTGTGAAATAAAAGATGAAGATCTGTTAAATAAAAGATTAAGATCTGTGAAATAAAAGATGAAGATCTGTGAAATAAAAGATGAAGATCTGTGAAATAAAAGATGAAGACTTGAGAAATAAAAGATGAAGACTTGTGAAATAAAAGATGAAAAACTGTGAAATAAAAGATGAAAATTTGTGAAATAAAAGATGAAGACTTGTGAAATAAAAGATGAAAATCTGTGAAATAAAAGATGAAAATTTGTGAAAAAAAAAATGAAGACTGGTGAAATAAAAGATGAAGATCTGTGAAATAAAAAATGAAGATCTGTGAAATAAGAGATGAAGATTTGTGAAATAAAAGATGAAGATCTGTTAAATAAAAGATGAAGATCTGTGAAATAAAAGATGAAGACTTGAGAAATAAAAGATGAAGATTTGTGAAATAAAAGTTGAAGTTTTGTGAAAAAAAAAGATGAAGATTTGTGAAATAAATGGTGAAGATCTGTGAAATAAAAGGTGAAGATCTGTGAAATAAAAGATGAAAATCTGTGAAATAAAAGATGAAGACTTGTGAAATAAAAGATGAAGATCTGTGAAATAAAAGATGAAGATCTGTGAAATAAACGACGAAGATCTGTGAAATAAAAGTTGAAGATGTGTGAAATAAAAGATTTGTGAAAGAAAAGATGAAGACTTGTGAAATAAAAGATGAAGATCTGTGAAAAAAAGATGAAGATTTGTGAAATAAGAGATGAAGATTTGTGAAATAAAAGATGAAGATCTGTTAAATAAAAGATGAAGATTTGTGAAATAAAAGATGAAGTTTTGTGAAATAAAAGATGAAGATCTTTGAAATAAAAGATGAAGATCTGTGAAATAAAAGATGAAGATTTGTGAAAAAAAAGATAAAGATCTGTGAAATAAAAGATGAAGATTTGTGAAATGAAAGATAAAGAGCTGTGAAATAAAAGATGAAGATTTGTGAAATAAAAGATGAAGATTATTGAACAAATAGATAAAGATCTGTGAAATAAAAGATGAAGATTTGTGAAATGAAAGATAAAGAGCTGTGAAATAAAAGATGAAGATTTGTGAAAAAAAAGATGAAGATCTGTGAAATAAAAGATGAAGATCTGTGAAATAAAAGATGAAGATTTGTGAAGAAAAAAAGATAAAGATTTGTGAAATAAAAGATGAAGATTTGTGAAATGAAAGATACAGAGCTGTGAAATAAAAGATGAAGATTTGTGAAATAAAAGATGAAGGTTATTGAAAAAAAAGATAAAGAGCTGTGAAATAAAAGATGAAGTTTTGTGAAATAAAAGATGAAGATCTGTGAAATAAAAGATGAAGATTTGTGAAATAAAAGATGAAGATCTGTGAAATAAAAGATGAAGATTTGTGAAATAAAAGATGAAGATCTGTGAAATAAAAGATGAAGATTATATAAAGAAAGATAAAGATCTGTGAAATAAAAGATGAAGATCTGTGAAATAAAAGATGAAGATTATAAAAAAAAGAAGATAAAGATCTGTGAAATAAAATATGAAGATCTGTGAAATAAAAGATGAAGATCTGTGAAATAAAAGATGAAGATATGTGAAATAAAGATGAAGATCTGTGAAATAAAAGATGAAGACTTGTGAAATAAAAGATGAAGATTTGTGAAATAAAAGATGAAGACTTGAGAAATAAAAGATGAAGATATGTGAAATAAAAGATGAAGATCTGTGAAATAAAAGATGAAGATTTGTGAAATAAAAGATGAAGATTTGTGAAATGAAAGATGAAGATCTGTGGAAAAAAAGATGAAGACTTGTGAAATAAAAGATGAAGACTTGAGAAATAAAAGATGAAGATCTGTGAAATAAAAGATGAAGATTTGTGAAATAAAAGATGAAGATCTGTGAAATAAAAGATGTAGATTTATCGATTAATGGAGGGCATCTGAGCTCTATAGAGTTGCTATCACTTCTCACGTGACTGGATCTGTCAATATTGGATAGACAGATCGGACGACAGAATGAGCAAGATACACGTTTAGCGCTTGACTTCTTCTCCTCACACTCAAGCAAGTTAAATAAAACTTCTTATATTCGCTATAATATATCTCGACTGCTGTTAGCCGACGTATTTATGAACTACTACCTTCCCAATGACTTCATCACCACCTGTGCCGTTTCCACATCGACGATTGGCTCATAGATAGCGCCATTTCACTCAGTCTTTCATCTTGATGCTACACACTGGCGTATGTGCACCTATTTCTTAGTGTTGTAAGTGTTCTTTATTTTTTTTGTTTGCAATCTAGTCATATATATAAATAACCAATTTATTTTTTTCAAAATAATTTTGCTTGATAGAATGCTATACAGCTCAATAATAATATAAACTGTAACATTTCAGGAATTTCTTGTAACTCACCACTCTTGTGTGTTATATTTGCCCTAATGCTATACAGCTCACCAAATATTTATATATTTATATATATATATATATATATTTCTTTATACATATTCATATATACATCACATTACATCTTTTTGACTCTGCAGTTGTTGAACGTTTATATGTTAGGCTTTCTACTATGTTACTCTTCCAGGATGTCTAGAACGTTTTAATCTATTTCCCGTATCTTCTTCATCGCCAACTTATTTCAGTTACCAGAAGATCTTCCAGCCAATTCGCTCTCAATACACGCTAAAAGTGATTGCTTCCTTTTTGATGTTAGAAATATCCAGCAAGATTTCCACAGAATCAGACGTTGTTTTCGTCGGCTTTACTCCAAAACATGAACATTTCACAACAAACGGTAAATGTACACACTTAAAAGTTGGGTGAACAGTCTTTAAGACATTATTGCACACCGACAAGTTGAATGTACAGCCAATAAAGCATTATTGTATACTGAAAAGTTGGATGTACAGCCAATAAAGCATTATTGTATACTGAAAAGTTGGATGTACAGCCAATAAAGCATTATTGCACACCGACAAGTTGAATGTACAGCCAATAAAGCATTATTGTATACTGAATAGTTGGATGTACAGCCAATAAAGCATTATTGTATACTGAAAAGTTGGATGTACAGCCAATAAAGCATTATTGCACACCGACAAGTTGGATGTACAGCCTGTAAGATATTATTTTACACTGACAAGTCGTTGGTAATTACTCGTGATCCAGATGCTACTGAGAACATTCAGCTGCTTGACCGTGGTTGTCTGTAGTATCTTTCTAAACTGGAAACTCGGTCGGCATTTACATCATCTGCAATCACTCAAAGACGTTTTGTCGACCAAGATAGAAGAGAAATATCGGTTTTGCGTACATCATGAACAAGTGTTGAAGCATTTTATCGTAGCTAGCATCCAGCAACACCAGGAGTGTGAAGTGTCTGGTACCTGGGACAGTGGTTGTCCAAATATGAAAGGTGTTTCAAAATTAGTTGAATTTCAGTGCAGAATTTTATTTTTTGAACAACTTTATAAAAATGCAAAACGAAAAGGCACTGATGAAATCTGCACAACCTAAGGCTAAAAAAGGTAAATTGACTACATTTCTACTTTGATCTTCAATGATTCCAATAAACATTTCTTAATGACTGTTCCTTTTCCTGTTCTAACACATTGATGCGATTATGAATGTGTTATTATGATGTTTCTCACTCCCTGGATGTGTTATTATGATGTTTCTCACTTCCTGGATGTGTTATTATGATGTTTCTCACTTCCTGGATGTGTTATTATGTTTCTCACTTCCTGGATGTGTTATTATGATGTTTCTCACTTCCTGGATGTGTTATTATGATGTTTCTCACTCCCTGGATGTGTTATTATGATGTTTCTCACTCCCTGGATGTGTTATTATGATGTTTCTCATTCCCTGGATGTGTTATTATGATGTTTCTCACTTCCTGGATGTGTTATTATGATGTTTCTCACTCCCTGGATGTGTTATTATGATGTTTCTCACTTCCTGGATGTGTTATTATGATGTTTCTCACTTCCTGGATGTGTTTTTATGATGTTTCTCACTCCCTGGATGTGTTATTATGATGTTTCTCACTCCCTGGATGTGTTATTATGATGTTTCTTACTCCCTGGATGTGTTATTATGATGTTTCTCACTCCCTGGATGTGTTATTATGATGTTTCTCACTCCCTGGATGTGTTATTATGATATTTCTCACTCCCTTTATGTGTTATTATGATGTTTCTCACTCCCTGGATGTGTTATTATGATGTTTCTCAATCCCTGGATGTGTTTTTACGATGTTTCTCACTCCCTGGATGTGTTATTATAATGTTTCTCACTTCCTGGATGTGTTATTATGATGTTTCTCACTCCCTGGATGTGTTATTATGATGTTTCTCACTCCCTGGATGTGTTATTATGATGTTTCTCACTCCCTGGATGTATTTTTTATGTACCTAACTCTCATGATGTGCTATTTTGATGTACCTCATTCGTTGCTAAACGTTATTTTGATGTACCTCACTTCCTGGATGTTTTATTTTGATGTACCTTATTCGTTGCTAAACGTTATTTTGATGTACCTCACTCCCTGGATGTGCTATTTTGATGTACCTCATTCGTTGCTAAACGTTATTTTTATGTACCTCACTTCCTGGATGTGCTATTTTGATGTACCTCATTCGTTGCTAAACGTTTTTTTTGATGTACCTCACTTCCTGTATGTTTTATGAACGTTTCGAATAAAGCATTAATTGCGTACCAACATGCATCTGAAGCCTGTTGTAAGTCATGGTTTGGGAAAAAAAAACTAAGTTTGCATTTATAGATTTCTGACACATTTTCTTGTAACGTGTAATTTCTAACCGAACCTCTTTAGGGATATTCGTCGAATATGTTAATTATTAGACCTATATGTCTTTAGACACTGACCCACGTTCACACAGCAAACACACATTTTCGTGGCTGAGACATCATCATTAATATTGCAATTTCTGCCTACTACGCATTAGGGATAAATAGTCCATCTACTTTATTTAAGTCTTTATCTTACATTCATGCCGATAAAAAGTTTCCAAAACCCATGTCGAGCCCATTGTACACGCGAACAGCCGGCTGAATAGTACTACCACTGAATGTCAATTTTATTGGGAATTATGTCACCGTTCAAGGCTAGGCTAACAGGCTTACTATTTCAGCGGGTGGAAGTAAATAAGTGCAATTCTTTTTTCACAATTTATATAATAATTTAAATAAATATACATCTTTTGTTCACGATTCTAAAATAATACATATCTTTTTTTCATAAGGTATTCAAGGATTGTAAATTAAACATCTTTTTTACATAAATTATACAGCGATTGTAAATAAAGCTACATTAGGGGTTACTTTTTCAGAAATAGGCACCACCCTTCCGAAATGATATGGGCTACAGTGAGTTGGAGGGTGACGCTTTGTGTATGTGAACCTCCACAGTTGCAGAACTAACAAACTCAGAACCATTGGGAGACAGACAGACAGACAGACGGACGGACGGACGGATGGATGGATGGATAGCAAACTCATTAATATTTCGCGAGAAGCAGTTGAATTGTAACTAAAAAAAAAGTACCCCCGTCGCGCCAAGTGGCGTATAGGGAATATGGTGTTAGTGACCATAGATTTTACAGACTTTCGGCACATGATTTTTGGGGTAATGTGGTCGGTATTACGTCCGTGCCGCTTCACTTTCCCAGAAAAAAATCCGGTACCCATTAAAGGCTGGGTGAACCCGGAGCCGTCAGTTGGGATCGAACCCTACCCCTTGTCCTTTGTAGTCCAGTTCACTAACCACTGAGCTATCGCGGCTCCCTAGTTGAATTGTGCTGATGTAAATTGCATGGTTACACATACAAATGATATCATTGAGTCAATTATTTCAGTCACAGTCAGAGAGTGAGAGCTGGCTGTGAATTGTGGCGGGTGTTCACTGCTAACTTACTGTTTTGTTATTTTATTTAGCTTCGTGTACCGCCTAGAATAATATTGACTAACTGGGGATATAATCGCACACATAATTGTGGATGCTGTGAAGTAATGTTCACCTATTTGTATTTATTATGTATACATAGTTAAAACTCCTAGCTAAAACGTAATACAGCTTTGTTTTCTTTATCGTCAGGTTATTCAACTCAATCGAACTTCAGCGGGAACAAACACACACACACACACACAGACATTTAAGTATATAAAATTAGTCCAACATAGCAAACTAATAATGAAACATCTAAAGTAAAATAATTTCGAACTAATTATTATTTAGTTAGCAATGTAGGACTAATTTTATTTACTTATATATTTGTGTGTGTGTGGTTTGTTTCTTTCTGCTGAAGGTCTATTGTGCCAAAAAATCGTTCCTATTTGTGTCGTCGATTAATTACGCAAAGTTGCTACCATACCATTTTCTCTGTCTTTTGTGTGTGTGTGTGTATTTCCCCTTTACCTTCAGCTTTACTACATCTTCTCATTAATATGCATTTCTTTGCCTTAACTTCATCTAGAGCGTGTCGGGTAGATGTCAGTGGTTGTGTTGATATGGGTCACCTGCCATGTGTGACGTCTTGTCAGACACAGACTGCGGATTCAATAGCTTGTTGTTTCCGTTACATTAAAGCAAATGGTAAAAACAAAAAGAAATAAAAGAAGACGGACGCCTTTAAACTTGACCGATGCTATTATTCTTTATATTTATCATATTTGTTGATACAATAATTTGCTAAAACTGAGTTCTGGCTCTCAACATTTACGATTTACTCCGTTTATCCTCCCAGTCAGAGTCATCCGGCCTTACAACTTGCTGACCTCATTTGTTGGAAATACCTACACGACTTGCTCCAATAATTCCATATTTAGAAGGAGATTCAGCCAGTCTGAAATTTTAATATTTGATAACCGAGACTCAGGTCAGTAGAATCTTGTGTACCAGTTGTTACTAAGGCTTGTAATGCTTAGCTACAGTAGACGTCTGTTCAACTGTTCCTTAGGCAGAATGAGATTTGTTGAGAAGTTGTAATCACAGTGACAATACTAGAAAGTGTCGATCTGCGCAAATAAATGTAAGTACCGGGCCTGCTAGCGTAATTGATTGTGTCTGTATACAACTGTCAATCTCAACACTTAATCTTTTCTGATGTTGACCTTCCGCCAAGCCATTCTCTTAAGTTGTCTCGCATCTTTTATCTTTTTTTTTCCCCTCGATCTCTTCGTCCCTCAATTTTTCCAGTTGTCACAATATATTCCAGCTGTTCCCTTCTCATTACATGGCCAAAAAGTGAGGATTGTTTCTTCCTAATATTGGCTATTAGCTCTCTTTTTTATTTCGCCTCTTTTAGAACGCTTTCATTACTTTTCTTAGCTGTCCATGGTATTTTCAACATTCTTCTGTAAAACCATTTTTCTACAACCTCCAGTGATTTTCTTATCTGTTGTCCTATTGTCCATGATTCACATGCATATGTTAAGAATGGCTGTACATACCACTTAAGAACTCTTTTTCTTGTTTCTATTGTCAAAAATGGATTGCACAATATCTTCCTCTATTTTTGTAAAGCTGCCATCTTGCCTGAGCCACCCTGCATCTCAGATGGTAGCTGTTGTACATCTACCATCTGAAGTTAACAAATTTCCCAGATATTTAATTTCATTGACCTGTTTTAA
Organism: Megaustenia siamemsis; assembly: GCA_032433765.1. NCBI lineage: Eukaryota > Metazoa > Mollusca > Gastropoda > Stylommatophora > Ariophantidae > Megaustenia > Megaustenia siamemsis. Next base: position 10,347,006 of record JAVIAB010000124.1, read on the forward strand.
TATTGTTCCACTTGTCTTTATTGTGTTGAAAGTCCCATTTATTGAAAACATTTTACGATATTTTCAGGTTCGTATTTGTGGACAACCATAGAAGTCAATGCTTGGTGTGAACCTAGGCTTATTGTTTATTGTTAAATATGGGCTTGGGTGAGCTTTTGTTTAGTGTGTTGTAATTAGAATATGTGACTGTTTAGTGTGTTGTAATTAGAATGTGTGACTGTTTAGTGTGTTGTAATTAGAATATGTGACTGTTTAGTGTGTTGTAATTAGAATGTGTGACTGTTTAGTGTGTTGTAATTAGAATATGTGACTGTTTAGTGTGTTGTAATTAGAATGTGTGACTGTTTAGTGTGTTGTAATTAGAATGTGTGACTGTTTAGTGTGTTGTAATTAGAATGTGTGACTCTGTTTAGAGTGTTGTAATTAGAATGTGTAACTCTGTTTAGTGTGTTGTAATTAGAATGTGTGACTCTGTTTATTGTGTTGTAATTAGAATGTGTGACTCTGTTTAGTGTGTTGTAATTATAACGTGTGACTCTGTTTAGTGTGTTGTAATTAGAATGTGTGACTGTTTAGTGTGTTGTAATTAGAATGCGTGACTCTGTTTAGTGTGTTGTAATTAGAATGTGTGACTCTGTTTAGTGTGTATTAATTAGAATCTGTGACTCTGTTTAGTGTGTTGTAATTAGAATGTGTGACTGTTTAGTGTGTTGTAATTAGAATGTGTGACTCTGTTTAGTGTGTTGTAATTAGAATGTGTGACTCTGTTTAGTGTGTTGTAATTAGAATGCGTGACTGTTTAGTGTGTTGTAATTATAATGTGTGACTCTGTTTAGTGTGTTGTAATTAGAATGTGTGACTGTTTAGTGTGTTGTAATTAGAATGTGTGACTCTGTTTAGTGTGTTGTAATTAGAGTGTGTGACTGTTTAGTGTGTTGTAATTAGAATGTGAGACTCTGTTTAGTGTGTTGTAATTAGAATGTGTGACTCTGTTTAGTGTGTTGTAATTAGAATGTGTGACTCTGTTTAGTGTGTTGTAATTAGAATGTGTGACTTTGTTTAGTGTGTTGTAATTAGACTGTGTGACTGTTTAGTGTGTTGTAATTAGAATGTGTGACTGTTTAGTGTGTTGTAATTAGAATGTGTGACTCTATTTAGTGTGTTGTAATTAGAATGTGTGACTCTGTTTAGTGTGTTGTAATTAGAATGTGTGACTCTGTTTAGTGTGTTGTAATTAGAATGTGTGACTGTTTAGTGTGTTGTAATTAGAATATGTGACTGTTTAGTGTGTTGTAATTATAATGTGTGACTGTTTAGTGTGTTGTAATTAGAATGTGTGACTCTGTTTAGTGTGTTGTAATTAAAATGTGTGACTTTGTGAAATAGAGTATAGCAGTGATAAGTTGAATGAAGGCAAAAAGGGGGAGTCAGGTAGTAAACAAAGGGGAAATAAAGAAGGTGAGTGACAGGTGTTCAAGTGCTCGTGGAAGTTAGGTGGACATAGCAAGAGTCACGAGGGGCACCAGCAAGGCGAAAGAATTAGGTGAACAAAGAATAGGTTAAGGGGCAAGGTAGATTTATTATTCGCAACCGGGCTGTTGTTCAGTGCGGGCGCCTGTAGTCAGATACAGCCGATACCGTGAACTAGGGGGTTAGTTATGATGTAACTGTCGAGTTTGTCAGATGTGAATGTCAGGAGACGTGATATTATATAGATGTGATTTATTGTGACACTAGAGTCATGATCATCAAGTACCGGGCCTACTGGCGTAGGTGATCATGTCTCTCCACAACTTTCGATCGCGGCAGCTATTTATCATTTCTGACGTTGACCTTTTGACAAGCCATTCTCTTAAGCTGTGTGTTGTTTTTTCTCTTTGCTTCGGTCTATCTCTTCGTCCCTCAATTTTGCCGGTTGTTACAATATATTCCAGTTGTTCTCTTCTCATTACATGGCCAAAAAAATTATGATTGTTTCTTCCTAATATTGGAAATTAGCTCTCCTTTTGCTTTGACCTCTCTCAGAACATTTTCATTACTCTTCTTAGCTGTCCATGGTACCCTCAACATTCTTCAGTAAAATCACATTTCTACAGACTCCAGTGATTTTTTTGTCTGTTGTCCTATTGTCCATGATTCGCATCCATATGTTAAGACTGCTCTACATAACATTTAAGAACTATTTTTCTTGTTTCTTTTGTCAAAAATGGATTGCATAGTATCTTCCTCATTTTTTGGAAAGCTGCATTTGCCTGAGCCATTCTGCATCTCACCTCTTTTGCACATCTTCCGTCTGAGATTAACAAAGTTCCCAAATATTTAAATTCATTTACCTGTTTTAATATTGTTCCACTTGTCTTTATTTTGCACTGAGGTAATGTTTTTTCTTTGTTGTTACCATTAGCTCTGTCTTTTTGCTATTAAGGCTGAGTCCTTTATTTTTGCTTTCTTTCACTATAATGTCCAACATTTCTTGTAACTCATTTTCACTCTTAGCGATTAATACTGTATCATCTACTTACCTTAAATTATTTATAGTATGACCTCCAATTGTTATTCTGGGCATGCCCCTTATGGATATTAAAATAATCTCCCTATAAATATTAAACAAATCTGGTGACAGCACACAACCTTGTCTAACACCCTGTATTATTTGTTGAAACATTCCCAATTGGTTTCCAGTTCTTATGGTCGCTGTTTGTTGCCAGTACATGTTCTTTATTATTCTTAGATCTTTGCTGTCTATGTTTATGCTTTCCATAACCATAACCAATCAAAAAAACTAAATCTATGATCATAAACAAAGATAACAATGAAAACCCACAAGTGGATATCAAAGTTGAAGGAATAAACCTGGAGACAATTCAGAGCTACAACCACCTTGGACAAACCATAACCAGTGACGGAAAATGTAAAACTGAAATAAACAAAATGCAAATTTAATGCCACGAAAATGAAAAATATGCTAACATCAAAACAAATAACACCAGGGCTAAATCTAATAATAGCATAATGATTTGTCTTCTCAACATTCCTGTATGGTGCAGAAATATGGACATTAGACAGGAAAACAGAACAGAAAATTGAAGCCTTTGAAATGTGGATTGATAGTAGAATGGAAAAAAAAATTAGATGGAAAGAAAAGAAAACAAATGATGAAGTCTTAAAATAACTAAAAATGAAAAGAGAACAAATGATGAAGTCTTAAAATAACTAAAAATGAAAAGAGAACAAATGATGAAGTCTTAAAATAACTAAAAATGAAAAGAGAACTACTCAACACAACTCAAATTGACGCAAGACTGGTGAGGTTGTTGGGCCATGTTAAAAGACACAGCAGCCTACCGAAAGTGATCTTGGAGGGGAAAATACACGGTAAAAGAAGCAGACCAAAACCAACATAAACGAGTAACATCGAAAGATGAACAAGTCAACCTATGACAACCTGCCCTATCAAAGCAAGAGACAGAGCGGAATTTCGCTCTATGGTAGCCAACCTTCGATGCGGAAACGGCAGTCGGTGATGATGATGATAATAATGATAATACAGTACATTTAATATTAAACTCACAATAGCCTATATAGAATCAATCTTAGTTCAGAAATATATCCTTTATCGAGATATTAAGTTTATCAACATAGTTCAGACATTTACCACACTCCAGTATAGACATACAATTAATTTATATTCACTCTTGTCACTTTCCAAATATAGTGTGGCCGCTGAATGATACAAAGAAAAAAGAATTTTGACTAGCAGGTTTTTAAATATATCATTTTTTCGCAAATATAATTAATGGATTTGTTCTTTTAAGAAGTATTTTGTGTGAAAATAACATCCATGTCCAGCCTTTTACTGCTCACAAGTACTGGCTCTTTCCACAGCATTTTCCATGACTATACCCATGGTTTCAGGTCGTAAATGTTAGATTTCGGCTCGAACGTTCTACTTAAGTTCTTTTATTGTTCGAGGTTTACTAACGTCAACCCGTTCTTTTAAGGAGCTCTACACAGGGGAGTCTGATGACGTCAAATGAGGTGAATGCATTGGCTAAACAAATTCAGTATTTGTTTTTTTAATTATTCGTTGAGCAAATATTTCTCGCAGAAGCTCCACAGTCAACCTGGTAGTGAGTGCGGTAGCTAAATTGTTGGCCTGGTAGTGAGTGCGGTAGCTAAATTGTTGGCCTGGTAGTGAGTGCGGTAGCTAAATTGTTGGCCTGGTAGTGAGTGAGGTAGCTGAATCGTTGGTCTGGTAGTGAGTGAGGTAGCTGAATCGTTGGCCTGGTAGTGAGTGAGGTAGCTGAATCGTTGGTCTGGTAGTGAGTGAGGTAGCTGAATCGTTGGCCTGGTAGTGAGTGAGGTAGCTGAATCGTTGGTCTGGTAGTGAGTGAGGTAGCTGAATCGTTGGTCTGGTAGTGAGTGCTGTAGCTGAATCGTTGGTCTGGTAGTGAGTAAGGTAGCTGAATCGTTGGTCTGGTAGTGAGTGAGGTAGCTGAATCGTTGGCCTGGTAGTGAGTGAGGTAGCTGAATCGTTGGTCTGGTAGTGAGTGAGGTAGCTGAATCGTTGGTCTGGTAGTGAGTGCGGTAGCTGAATCGTTGGTCTGGTAGTGAGTGCGGTAGCTGAATCGGTCTGGTAGTGAGTGCGGTAGCTGAATCGTTGGTCTGGTAGTGAGTGCGGTAGCTGAATCGTTGGTCTGGTAGTGAGTGCGGTAGCTGAATCGTTGGTCTGGTAGTGAGTGAGGTACCTGAATCGTTGGCCTGGTAGTGAGTGAGGTACCTGAATCGTTGGCCTGGTAGTGAGCACGGTACCTGAATCGTTGGCCTGGTAGTGAGTGCGGTCGCTGAATCGTTGGTCTGGTAGTGAGTGCGGTCGCTGAATCGTTGGTCTGGTAGTGAGTGAGGTACCTGAATCGTTGGTCTGGTAGTGAGTGAGGTACCTGAATCGTTGGTCTGGTAGTGAGTGCGGTCGCTGAATCGTTGGCCTGGTAGTGAGTGAGGTAGCTGAATCGTTGGTCTGGTAGTGAGTGCGGCCGCTGAATCGTTGGTCTGGTAGTGAGTGAGGTACCTGAATCGTTGGTCTGGTAGTGAGTGAGGTACCTGAATCGTTGGCCTGGTAGTGAGCACGGTACCTGAATCGTTGGCCTGGTAGTGAGTGAGGTACCTGAATCGTTGGCCTGGTAGTGAGTGCGGTCGCTGAATCGTTGGCCTGGTAGTGAGTGCGGTCGCTGAATCGTTGGTCTGGTAGTGAGTGAGGTACCTGAATCGTTGGTCTGGTAGTGAGTGCGGTTGCTAAATCGTTGGTCTGGTAGTGAGTGAGGTACCTGAATCGTTGGCCTGGTAGTGAGCACGGTACCTGAATCGTTGGCCTGGTAGTGAGTGAGGTAGCTGAATCGTTGGTCTGGTAGTGAGTGAGGTAGCTGAATCGTTGGTCTGGTAGTGAGTGAGGTAGCTGAATCGTTGGTCTGGTAGTGAGTGAGGTACCTGAATCGTTGGTCTGGTAGTGAGTGCGGTCGCTGATTCGTTGGTCTGGTAGTGAGTGAGGTAGCTGAATCGTTGGTCTGGTAGTGAGTGAGGTAGCTGAATCGTTGGTCTGGTAGTGAGTGAGGTAGCTGAATCGTTGGTCTGGTAGTGAGTGAGGTAGCTGAATCGTTGGTCTGGTAGTGAGTGAGGTAGCTGAATCGTTGGTCTGGTAGTGAGTGAGGTAGCTGAATCGTTGGTCTGGTAGTGAGTGAGGTAGCTGAATCGTTGGTCTGGTAGTGAGTGAGGTAGCTGAATCGTTGGTCTGGTAGTGAGTGAGGTAGCTGAATCGTTGGTCTGGTAGTGAGTGAGGTAGCTGAATCGTTGGTCTGGTAGTGAGTGCGGTCGCTGATTCGTTGGTCTGGTAGTGAGCACGGTACCTGAATCGTTGGCCTGGTAGTGAGTGCGGTACCTGAATCGTTGGCCTGGTAGTGAGTGAGGTAGCTGAATCGTTGGCCTGGTAGTGAGTGCGGTCGCTGATTCGTTGGCCTGGTAGTGAGTGAGGTACCTGAATCGTTGGCCTGGTGGTGAGTGCGGTCGCTGATTCGTTGGTCTGGTAGTGAGCACGGTACCTGAATCGTTGGCCTGGTAGTGAGTGCGGTACCTGAATCGTTGGCCTGGTAGTGAGTGAGGTAGCTGAATCGTTGGTCTGGTAGTGAGTGAGGTAGCTGAATCGTTGGTCTGGTAGTGAGTGAGGTAGCTGAATCGTTGGTCTGGTAGTGAGTGCGGTACCTGAATCGTTGGTCTGGTAGTGAGTGAGGTAGCTGAATTGTTGGCCTGGTAGTGAGTGAGGTAGCTGAATCGTTGGTCTGGTAGTGAGTGCGGTCGCTGAATCGTTGGTCTGGTAGTGAGTGCGGTCGCTGAATCGTTGGTCTGGTAGTGAGTGCGGTCGCTGAATCGTTGGTCTGGTAGTGAGTGCGGTCGCTGAATCGTTGGCCTGGTAGTGTGCGCACAGGCTTATTCTGTTGGAAGCATTAAAAAAAGTAAAGTACCGTCGTCACACCAAGTTGTGCATAGAGAATATGGTGTTAGTGACCATAAATGTTACAGACCTTCAGCACATGATTTTTGGGTTAATGTATTCGGTATTACGACTGTGCTGCTTTACTTTCCCAGAAAATATCCGGTACCAATTTAAGGCTGGGTGAACCCGGAAGCCGTCGAGTGGGATCGAACTCTACCTCTTGTCCTTTGTAGTCCAGTTCACTAACCACTGATCTATCACGGCTCCCTCTGGAACCTTACCTCTTCTTAGCTTCGACATTATAAAATCCAGAATCTCCTGAAGAAATGTTTTGGCGATGTTTAGTTCAGCAGGTCAATGACGGGTAGAGGAACATGAATCCTCAAGGACACTGATGCTTTATTACACTTAAGACTTCTTCACGGAAGATCGTCGACTGATTCAGTTTTGTCAAACCGGCTGATTATCTTCCCAATAAAGTAATCGCTAAGAGGGTACACTGACATTAATATGTTTACGGTATTTTGTCTGAGTTTCAATAACTTATCTTTCACTGGAATAGAAAAACTCAGTGAGTCTTTATTATTATCATTAATTTTTTAGGTTATAGAGCATCCCTTGGAGATTAAAATGGCTACCTGTGATTTCCATTAATGAGTAAATGATTGAAAATGAACAAGGTTATTAATTTTTCTAAACCCTCCAGTGCTTCAGTGCCCGCCTTATATGGGCGTTTTTTTGTGTGATTGTGGAAGCTGAGAATTATTCCCATTATTTTTGTTTTCTTGGTATAACTGAGGGATTAAGGGATGAGAGAATTATGAAACTGGGATGTTCAGCAAATGGGCAGCTTGACAAATAAAGAGACAAATTGAGTGTTTTATGTTTCAGGTCATTCAACGATGGAGCTGACCACTATCTTGCTGGCTGTGGTCGTTTTGATGATCGCCTTCTTCTGGTTCCGACGAGCTGATCCCCGACTACCACCCAGCCCCATGAGACCTCTACCACTAGTGGGTCATCTTCTCTACATGGCTCATGACACTCGGGCACAGTTCGGGGAGTGGAGGAAACAGTGTGGGGACATTTACAGGTGAGCTATACGATCAGGTATGTTTGACTTATAATTAAGTAGCAGACGTTTTGTGTTGGATATTTTCCTAAGATGCGGTACAGTAATTATGTTTTATATACACCTGCGAGTTAACTGACTACGCTGCTTTACAAAATGTAATATTGTCACCAGAAAATGACACAATAATGATGAGAGGAAAATACTTTATACAGAGCTTTGTAACGGTGAGCGATCTGATCATCTTCATTAGCGCTCCCTGTGCAGCAATTATTCTCAGCTCATATGATAGAAGAGACTCTGCTCTATACAACAAATCGCTACATGACACCAGCTTTCCTGGAATTGTCGTATGACCTACGTTACCCTATAAGGATAAGGTCACTCCCGGAGAGTTAATGACCAGCGCTAGCGTCGTCCTCTACAAATAGTTTAATTTTAGTCACCACCACCTCTCTCCCAGTCCTAATGTCAACAATAACGTTGGACCGAGTGATAATTTCTTCCAAATTAAAGTGAATTGCTTTGTCACGTTTAGTGGCGTATAGGGAATATGGTGTTATAGTTCATTCCGAAATTCGTGCACACAGAGTTTATCAATTATATCGGAAAAGTGTTTGGTGAATTTCAAAAATTTATATCATGCAATCTTATTTTTTCACCGACATTAAGTTTGATTTTTTCCTTACTTTCACGCATTTAGGAAAGATTTTTTTTCTTTGAGGTATATAAAAATATGATTTTCTTGATTGTCCTGATTTTTAGTTTACTTATCTTTTAAAAAAAAGCATCTTTCTCGTGTTTCTCCACACAATCTTAGCACCATCTCGCACTAACTGGACGTAAATTGTAAGACTCGCCATTAAGAAGTTTTTTTTTTGTCTTTTCCGATTTCTTGTGAAATAAGTTCGGAAGCGTACAGTGCTACGTGATTGACTATTAATGTATATTCTTTTGTGATAATTTGTATGCTGCTGTGAAGTGACTACTTGATTTTTTAAATCATGAAGAGTTTAAAGTGTAAAGTCATCACTAAACAAAAGTTAGCTATGTTTATTGTACAGACACATTTGCAAGGCATCTGAAAGGGTGTCAGATATTATGATATTAAAAAACAGAAAAAGGAACACGGGCAGCTCTAAATATAGATAGAAAGTTTTTCAATCGATGGATAGGACAGAACTTTGACTCTGCAGAGGCGACGGTTTAGTGAGGAAGAAACATGAAAGTTGATGATTTGACAAAGATGTTATTGGACGTGAGATTTGGAAAAAAAAGTTTGAATCGAATCAACTTGTTACACTGCGCAAACTTCGAAGTTCGACTGCAGTTGGAATGTGATGTTAAAATTATTATGTCCGTGCCGCTTTATTTTCCCCGAAAAAATCCGATACCTACTTAAGGCTGGATGAAACCAGAAGCTCTTACCCTTTGTTGTCCATTTCATTAACCACTGTGCTAGTGCGAATCCCTTTCTGAAGTTTAGACAGACTTTTATAATCTAGTTGGTCACTCAATGCTAATCTCTCCAGACTTAACACTTGTCTCTCTCGGTAATTGACAAAGTAAGGAACGTCATCTACTGTTAAAACATGGTAAACATGAAAAAATAATGAAATGAAGAAAATGTCAGGAAATACAAAGTATGTCTTACAATGTAAGAAATAAAGAAGAGAAGGTAAAATATATTGACCTCAATGATAAACTCAGGACAAACATATCATAGAGGGATGCATTCATCTTTTGTTATTAATGAAAGCGGCTAGGAGAGTTCAGTTAGAAAAGAAAAACAATTCACTGGCGTTGTCCCTGGAATGTTATCTCTAGAAAACTTGTCTATGGTTACCTGAGAACTCATTTTAGAGGAGAAATTAAGTAAAGGTATCATGGTGAGCTACCAAAGTATCATGTATCTTCCACGCTTAAATCAAAGACAATACCGGCAACAATAATCCAAAGAAACATTAACTTTGAGAATACTGAAATTTGATTTAAAATGCATTGATGTATATATATATATATAATTAGTTTACGGTTTTCTTGTTGCTACTGCTTTTGCCTCAAGTTTTTGTCTCGGAAAGTGATCATGAAATTCATTAATAATTTGACAGCTTTGCTATCAACCAATTATGTTTTTCCTTATTGTTTCCATATTAACTATCTCATTAACTAATCTCTCTAATTAACATCCTGCACCCATCCTGTCATTTCTTCTTGTCTTCACAATGTTGTTCAGACTTTCATCAATTAGCACAATTTAATAACAAACAAGGTCTTACCGCTAATTGATTTGGAGAATCAGAGTGGACACAAAGTAAAATTTAATAATGGATTTAGAAATAATAGAAATGTGTCAGCTCGGACAAAATAGATGATGGGAATGTATCAGCTCGGACAAAATAGATGATAGGAATGTATCAGCTCCCACACAATAGATGATGGGAATGTATCAGCTCCCACACAATAGATGATGGGAATGTATCAGCTCGGACAAAATAGATGATGGGAATGTATCAGTTCGGACAAAATAGATGATAGGAATGTATCAGCTCGGACAAAATAGATGATAGGAATGTATCAGCTCCCACACAATAGATGACAGGAATGTATCAGCTCGGACAAAATAGATGACAGGAATGTATCAGCTCGGACAAAATAGATGACAGGAATTTATCAGCTCGGACAAAATAGATGATGGGAATGTATCAGCTCCCACACAATAGATGACAGGAATGTATCAGCTCGGACAAAATAGATGACAGGAATGTATCAGCTCGGACAAAATAGATGACAGGAATGTATCAGCTCGGACAAAATAGATGACAGGAATGTATCAGCTCGGACAAAATAGATGACAGGAATGTATCAGCTCCCACACAATAGATGATAGGAATATATCAGCTCCCACACAGTAGATGATAGGAATGTATCATCTCCCACACAATAGATGATATGAATGTATCAGCTCCCACAGTGGATGATAGGAATGTATCAGCTTTCACACAATAGATGATGGGAATGTATCAGCTTTCACACATTAGATGATAGGAATGTATCAGCTCCCACACAATTTTACTCTCATTCATGGTAACGTGTTTCTCTTCCCTTTCCCATAAAACGAGAGAGCCTGAGTTGGCCACGATCGACTCAGTGGTTGAGAGTTTACTTTTAGCACCAATTTGTTTTAGTACAAGTCGTTAGCTGTGGTGATCAATTGGTTGGTGTGCTGGCCTACTGGTCCGGCCAACCTCAGAAGTCAGTTCCCTTCCAGACAGACACAGCTTATAAATTCACCCAGCCTCTGAAAATAGGTACCCGAAATTTTATGGCGGAAAGTAGTCCCTCGTGGAGCGATAACGAATACATCACCAAGAAATGTGACCAGTTGTCACAGAAAGAATAAACATGGACACTAGCAACATTGTCTCTACTAACGCCAATAGGTGTAATTGGAACTCTCTCTTCTATAATAATCAATTTTGTAGATGTCCAGTAGGCTTCTTAACATTCTTCTATAATTATAATTATAATCTATGTTATAATTAACATTCTTCACAGCATAAGATGCCTTTACAAGTTTCATGATCAAAATTAGCTCCATTACCTCTCACGGTGATGGAGTTTCTATTGGAGACAAGTAATCATAAATGAATATTGTTATGAAGGGACACTTTCCAAGGCGACAGATCAACAAATTATTTCAGGGAAAGAGATATGTTTACAACAACACTCGGAAATAAGTCGCAAATAATCAACAACAGAAAATAACATAGAATAATAGGCAGCCCGAAGTCGTGTTGAACCTGTTCTGCTCGTCACATCAGCTCGCAATGACAGGCTATGCATTACCGTAAACTGTCAACTAAACAAAGCTCATTACTTTTGTCAGATTGTTAAAGATAATTCTTATCCTGAAATGATCCGTTTAAGTTTACATTCCATCAGTGACGAGTCAAAGACTAAAACTAGATTTATTATCAGAGAAAAGACACAAAATATACAAAGAGATACTGAAGTAGAAGGAAAGAACCTAGAAAGAGTTCAAGAATGTAGCTATCTTGGACATAATATAACAAGTGATGGAAAATGTAAGACAGAAAGAAACAAAGAATAGGAATGGCAGAAAGCTATTTTAACAACATGAAAGATATACTCATATCAAAGCAAATGACATCAGAACTAAAACTACGAATAGCAAAATGTTATATTTACTCAGCATTCCTGTTTGGTGCAGAAGTATGAGCACATTAAATAAGAAATAGACAGAAACAGTGAATCCTTTGAAATGTGAATCTATAGGAAAATGGGGAGAAATGGGTGGGAAGGAAATAAGACAAACAAGGAAGTTCTGTATCAGCTGACAATTTAAAAAGAACTAATTAACACAATTGGAAAAAGAAAACGGAAATATGGTGAGCATATGACGGTACATAATACCTTTCTAATAGTCACATATTAGGCCAACTATAATATAGACTGATAATATCAAAAGGTAGACAGGTGAACCTATGACAACACGCACCATGAAGACAAGACATAGAGTAAAATGGCGTTCTACGGTAGCCAATCTTCGATGTGGAGACGGCACCCAATAATTGAAGTGCACCGATTACAAATGTCAGTCTACCAGGCGTATCACCAGCAGGCACACACCACGTGACACACTCCCCGTCCCGACAACTCCCAACCTAGCTCGCTGAGTTCAACCATTTTTGTATAGTCTGAGCTACCTTTCACATTTGCCTATGAAGACTGCCGCAGTATGCAGGGTTTATGATTGTTGCGACAAACATTCGTCCTGTGCAAGAATGAAGCGAACAACTGACCACAGTAAACGCTCACAAAAGTAGTCACGTGGAGTAAATGAAACGAGAAGTATAGCAAATATAAGTTGAGAAATAAAATTATATAGACCGAGATCTAAAATACAAAAAGAATTACCTCACATTCCGGGATCTACTGGATTTATATACACTGTTTCAGTTCTAATAGAGCCTAGAGACATTCAGAGTTAGAATAGTGTCCATTTAGTTGTTTTAAAAGTCAATGTTTTGTTTGTCAAAATATCAGTTAGAAATGACGACAAAATAGCTCCGAACATAAACAAATATTATTGTGTTTAATTGTTAGTGATAGAACATTTGTTTTCCAGCCTGTACATGGGAGGTACTCTCGTGGTTGTCCTCAACGGTTACGACCTGATCAAGGAAGCCTTTGTCAAGAAGGCAGACGTGTTCTCTGGTAGACCGGCCATTTTTGTCAATGATGTAATTTTTGTGTGTGCTATTTTATAAAAATAACAATCACTCTTAATGTTTCTTAATGCTCCTGGTATCAACCCAGCCTTGTTAAACAAGGCACAAACATTTCATTATGTTAGTAACACTTCATTAAGTCACAAAACACTTCATTATGTCACCAACACTTCATTAAGTCACCAAAATTTCATAAACACACTAACACTTCATTAAGTAACAAATACTCCATTAAGTCACTAACACTGCATTAAAGCATTAACATTTTATTAAGACACTAATACTTAGTAAGGCACTAATACTTAGTAAGGCACTAACACTTCATTAAGGAAATAACACCTAATTAAGTCACTAACACTTCATTAAGCGACTAACACTCCATTAAGTTACTAACATTTAATTAAATCACTAACACTTCATTAGATCATTAACACTTCATTAGATCAGTGACACTCCATTAAGTCTCTAACACTTCATTAAGTCTATAACACTCCATTAGGTCTCTAACACTTCATTAAGTCTCTAACATTTCATTAAGTCTCTAACACTCCATTAAGTCTCTAACACTCCATTAAGTCTCTAACTCTCCATTAAGTCTCTAACACTCCATTAAGTCTCTAAAACTTCATTAAGTCACTTACATTTCATTATTAAGTCACTAACACTTCATTAAGCGACTAACACTCCATTAAGTCTGTAACACTTCATTAAGACTGTAACACTTCATTAAGTCTGTAACACTTCATTAAGTCAGTAACACTTCATTAAGTCTCTAACACTTTATTAAGTCTCTTACACTCCATTAAGTCACTAACATTTAATCAAATCACTAACACTTCATTAGATCACTAACACTTCATTAAGTCTCTAAAACTTCATTAAAGGCACCAACATTTCTTTGTGCCACTAACACTTCACTTCATTAAGTCACTAACACTTCATTATGCACTAACACTTCACTTCATTAAGTCACTAACACTGCATTATGTTATTAACACTTCATTAGGTCACAAACATTTCATTAAGTCTCTAAAACTTCATTAAAGGCACCAACACTTCTTTATGCCACTAACACTTAACTTCATTAAGTCACTAACACTGCATTACGTCATTAACACTTCATTAGGTCACAAACATTTCATTAAGGAACTAACACTTCATTATGACACTAACACTTTGCTTCATTAAGGTACCAACACTTCATTAAGTCAAACACACTTCATTAAGTCACTAATACTTCATTAAGTCACTAACACTTCATTAAGTCACTAACACTTAATTAATTCACTAACACTTCTTTAAATCGCAACCACTTCATTAAGTCACATACACTTCAAGTCACTAACCCTGTAAGTCACAAACACTAAGTCACTAACACATTAAAACACTATATATATGGCCCTTTTCGTCTTGTCAGACAGTCTAGTGGAGGCTATTGTGTATTTAAAAAAAAAAAATTTTTGAGGTTTTGTTTTTGTCGAACAGCTTCTCTCGTGGCTAATTCTACGAATGTTTGACAAACACACGCGGTCACATAATGAACAAGTCAGGCCCACTGATCTACAGGGTTTTCCATCTTTTTTCATGAGTCTTTTCTCATCTAAGTTTTGCCTCAGCACAGTCTCAAATGATGTTATACCATTTCTTATACATGCTCTCCATGATGTGCGATCACTAGCTAGATGTTCCCAATCATTTTCACACATGGAGAAGTCATTCAGAGATGATTTACAGATATCTCTGTATCGTAGTTTAGGTCTGTCGATTTGTCTTTTTCCGTGTGTTAGTTCACCATATAGTATTAGCTTGTGGATGCATTTTTCTTCCATTCGCTGGACGTGCCCCAGCCATCTTAGTCTTCGACATCTGAGCATCGACATGATGGTTGGGGTCTTAGTACGTTGCAGGACAGTTAAGTTTGTTATTTTGTCCTGACATTTTATGTGCATTATTCTGCGCAGACATCGCATGTGGAAGACATTTAGTCTTCTTTCGTGATTTGAGTATGTTTTCCAGGTTTCAGATCCATTTAGACAAACAAATGAAAAGACGATTAGATGCCACAGAGATGGTATTTTTCAGAAGAATGTTGAAAGCTCCATGGACAGCTAAAAAGACCAATGAGAAAGTTCTTAAAGAGGCCAACACAAAAAGGGAGCTCTTAAAAAACATCAGAAAGAAGCATTCAACATTTTTTGAGCACATCATAAGAAGAGGAAAGTTGGAATACCTGGTTACAACTGGTAAAATAAAAGGAAAGAGAGATCGGGGGCGACAAAGAGAGAAAATACTGTATAGCTTGGTGTCATGGCATGGAAAACAGTCAACAACAGAACTGATACGATGCACTGTAGATAGAAGATTGTGGAGGGACATGATCACCTACTCCAACCGGTATGGCACATGATGATAATAGTGTTCTAAGCACACACGTTTGATATATTAAGAGTTTGGTCGTTAGTGTTAGTTTCGTTTTGTTCCAGGCCCTTTCTGTCTGTGTGTTGTTTTTTTTTATTGTTCCTGATGAAGGCCTATTGAGCCGAAACGTTGTTTAGTCTGTGTCGTCCACTTGTCACGTAAAGCTTCTTACATACCATTTTTTTATTTTTTAATTTTTCCTTATATTCAGCTTTACTGCAGCTTCGCATTTTTATGCCTTACCCCTTTCTGTGAGTTTGCCGAAAGTCGTTGCTCCCTCAACAATTCGGCTGTTTATTTCATCATCAAGAGAAGTGGTTTGCGTAATTGTGGATCCAAAATACTTGAATTTCAGAACTGATTCTAGTGGACAATCTATTAAAGTGATTAATAGTGGTTTGATGTCGCCTTAACTAGTATTAATGTTTTCTGAACACTAATTGACAGTGTTCGCACGCTTTGTCCAGCTTGTTGATCAGCGATTGTAGGAAGGCTTCACTATGACCGACTAGGGCTGCAAATAAAAATTCTTTAAGTAGGGCAACATTTGTTTTTGTTTTTGCTCTTAGTCGTGCTAGGTTGAACAGTGAGCCATCTGGTCTAGTGCGAATGTAAATATCTCCTGAGCTGTTTTCGAAGGTGTAATTTAGAAGGGCAGCAACAAATATACCAAAGAGGACGAAGGTGAGGACACATCCCTGTTTCACTCTGTTGTTAACTTTAAGATTATCTGATGAACACCCATCAAAGTGGATTTTAGCATTCATGTCTTCATGAAAGGACAGAATCAGCTTAAGTAATTTAGATGGGCAGCCTATGCTTTCTAACACCCTGTAGAGCCCATCTCTGTTTACTGAGTCGAAGGCCTTTGTGAGAACCATAATGGCAATATAAAGGGGCATATTTTGTCCCGGCATTTTTCATGTAATTGTCTAAGTGTGGACATCATGTCTATGGTTGATCTCCCGGCTCTGAAGCAGCTTTGAGACTCGGGAAGATTGCGTTCTGCAAGTCTGTGCAGGCGTAAATGTGACTACTTCTAGCTTTGATCTTACTGATGACGAGAGTGTGCTCTGTTTTGCTGTCTGCGCTGTGATATGTTCGTGTTATTCTGATGTTATTGAAAGACTGCCTACGTGTTAGAACTAGGTCTAGCATGACGTCATGCTGATTTATGTTTATGTATTACATGAAAGTAGGTATTAGTTACACATAGATGATTATCTGAACAGAATTCTAGGAGTCTCTGGCCATTTTCGTTGATTTTGCCAACGCCGTGATGGTCTAGGCATGTTGGCCAAGATTGTTGGTCTGATCCTGTGCGTGCGTTGAAATCACCGAGTATATATAATAGCTTATCTTTTGGAAGTGAGTCAATGATCTGATCCTGTGCGTGCGTTGAAATCACCGACCCTATATATAATAGCTCATCTTTTGGAAGTGAGTCAATGATCATTTGAAGTTGTTGGTAGAAGTTGTCTTTCTCTTCATCTGATGCAGCCAACGTTGGTGCATAGGCACTAATGATATTTATTAATCCACTCTTTGTATGCAGCTGAAGTATCAGTGAGTGTTCGGACACTCCTTTTTTTGTGGTCGTGAAGTATATATGTTTGTTATATACAACGAAGTCTACTCCATGTAGACGTGGCTTTTCAGGGCTCATATCTTGCCAGAAAAAAGTATAATTTTCTTTCTTTACAGAACCACAGTCTGAGAGTCTTGTTTCTTGGAGGGTAGCAATATCGACATGTAGCGTATGTAGTTATTTATCTGTGAGGGCTGAAGTTTTCTAATTTGTCCTTCTTTCAGTGTGTTTGCTTTAACAAGTCAAGGACACTAACACTTCTTTAAGTAACTAACACTTTATTAAGTAACTAACATTTCATTAAGTAACAAACACTTCATTAAGTAACTAACACTTCATTAAGGCACTAACACTTCATTAAGGCACTAACACTTCTTTAAGTGACAAACACTTCATTAAGTGAGAAACACTTCATTAAGTAACTAACACTTCATTAAGTAACTAACACTTCATTAAGTAACAAACACTTCATTAAGTAATTAACACTTCATTAAGTAACTAACACTTCATTAAGTCACTAACACTTCATTAAGTAACTAACACTTCATTAAGTAACTAACACTTCATTAAGTAACTAACACTTCATTAACTAACTAACACTTCATTAAGTAACTAACACTTCATTAAGTAACTAACACTTCATCAAGGCACTAACACTTCTTTAAGTGACAAATACTTCATTAAGTAACTAACACTCATTAAGTAACTAACACTTCATTAAGTAACTAACACTTCATTAAGTAACAAACACTTAATTAAGTCACTAACACTTCATTAAGTAACTAACAATTCATTAAGTAACAAACACTTCATTAAGTAACTAACATTTCTTTAAGTGACAAATACTTCATTAAGTAACTAACACTTCATTTAGTAACTAACACTTCATTATGTAACAAACACTTCATTAAGTCACTAACACTTCATTAAGGCACTAACACTTCTTTAAGTGACAAATACTTCATTAAGTAACTAACACTCATTAAGTAACTAACACTCATTAAGTAACTAACACTTCATTAAGTAACTAACACTTCATTAAGTCACTAACACTTCATTAAGGCACTAACACTTCTTTAAGTGACAAATACTTCATTAAGTAACTAACACTTCATTAAGTAACAAACACTTCATTAAGTAACTAACACTTCATTAAGTCACTAACACTTCACTAAGGCATTAACTCTTCATTAAGGCACTAACACGTCATTAAGCCACAAACACTTAAGTCACAAACACTTCAGTAAGCCACAAACACTTAAGTCACAAACACTTCATTAAGTCACAAACACTTCATGAAGTCACACACACACTTCATTAACTCACGAACGTTCTTTAAGGCACTAACACTTCATTAAGTCACACACACTTCATGAAGTCACAAACACTTCATTAACTCACAAACACTTCATGACGTCACAAACATTTCATTAAGGCACTAATACGTCACCAACACTTAATTATATTACTAGCACTTTATTACCCACAACAACTGCTGTGGAACCTCCTGTACTATTATCACAATTATATATTTTATTTATATTTGTCCAGCATCCGCTAGAATTACTAAACTTCTTAGCCCACTTTGCAACTGTCAAACAGTGTATTATTTATTCGTGCCGTTTCTCGTTTCTATTTATTCAAAAAACTTGTTATCTGTACAGTAATCTCTCCTCTCGAATTACTTCTGTTTCTCTGATCCGTTTCTCAAAGATTCTCCCATTTACCATCAAGAATTTGAAATAATCAACGGCCCAGAAAGCGATAACAGCGAAGTGTGTGGTACACATGAGGCATATTCAGAACACGAAAGACGAATATGGCAGACCACCATGAAAGAGATTGGAGCCTCATCACGTAACAGTCCAAAGAAAGCCATGGAGAGAAATTCTAACTATTGTTTTAAGAACGAACTAAAAATAGCCACATGGAATGTTAGGACCTTATACCAACAAGGAAAACTAGAAAATATTATGGTAGAAGCAGAGCGATTAAACATATATATTTTAGGCATATCAGAAACAAGATGGAAAGAAAATGGATACATACAAGACGATAAATATACATTTATATACCCAGGTAACACTACGGAACAGCAAAGAGGGGTAGGCATACTAATAAAACGAGAGCTACAAAAATATATAAATACTCACTTGACATACAATGATAGGATTATATTAATAAAAATGAGGGCAAAGCCATTTGACATAGCAATAATACAGACATACGCACCTACTCAAGACTAAACGGATGAACAAATAGAAGCATACTATGAAGATCTAAATACAGTTATGAAGCAAGTGAAATCTTCAGACATCTTGATTGTAATGGGTGACATGAACGCTCAAGTAGGAAAATACAGATATAAGACCATTATAGGAAATCATGGTTAAGGAAAAAGAAGTGACAGGGAAGAAAGATTAATACAATTCTGTGAAGAAAACAGGCTGATAATATGTAACACCTAATTTGAGCAAGAGAAAAGGAAACTATACACATGGAAAAGCCCTGGAGATAAGAAGAGGAATCAAATAGATTACATAATGATAAAAGACAGATTCCGGAACCGCGTAAAGAAAGCCAAAACCTATCCAGGAGCAGATATTAATTCAGATCACAATCCTGTAATGATTAAAATGAAAATCAAATTAAAGAAAAAGAAACAAAATACTAATTCAGCAATACCAATAGATACAACAGCTTTAAATCAGAAAGATGTAAGAGAAACTTATACCGTACAAGTAAAGAACACATATCAGAAGCTACTAGAAGAGGGGATTGAGCAGTACAGAAGAGAAAATCCTGAAGAAAAAGTCACAACCAAATGGCAATGCATAAAAAACAGCATACACGAATCCTGCATCACCTTACCCAAAAAGGAAAGAAACAAAAAACAAAAATGGATAACTGACAACATTTAGAAATAATGGAAGAGAGAAGACAAGCGAAGAACACTGCCAGATGCAAGGAAATTGATAATGAAATACGAAAAATGTGTAAAAAGGCAAAAGAAGACTGGCTCAACCAAAGATGTCTATAAGTCGAAACTGTGGAAAGTAAACAAAACTTAAGAGGAATGCACACAGAAATAAAAAAGAATGACTAATAAAGACAAAAAAGCTGCAGGAAACGGATGTATTGCAAACAAAGAGGGAAGAATGCTAACAGACAACAAAGATATAATCGATAGATGGCAGGAATACATAACAGAATTATTTCTTGACGAAAGGGACAAAAAAACCATTTATAAAATGTACATACAACTATAAAATCATGAAATCTGAAGTAGAAAAAGCTATAAAAACAATGAAAAAGAGAAAAGCAGCAGGACCTGACAATATACAGATAGAGATGATACAGGCACTAGAAAATTTTGGCGTTGAAGTGATCATAGACATATGCAATGACATATACCATACAGGATACATACCAAATGAACTAAAAACATCAACTTTTATTGCATTGCCTAAAAAGAATGATGCAGTTGAATGCAGCGATTTTAGAACAATAAGCCTAATGAGCCAGGTAACCAAAATTTTACTAAAAGTTATACAGGGAAGGATTCAGAATAAAATTAATACTGAATTAGATCAGCAGCAATTCGGATTCAGGAAAAACAGTGGGACAAAAGAAGCCATATTCAGCATGAGGACATTGATTGAAAAGTACATAGAAGTAAACAAACCAATATATACCTGCTTCATAGACTACACCAAAGCATTTGATAGAATACACCATAATCAACTTATAGACTGCCTAAAAGATATAAATCTGGATGCCGCAGACATACGACTGATATGTAACTTGTACTGGGAGCAAACAGCAATAATAAAATATAATAAGGAGAACTTTACACCCATTGATATAAAAAGAGGAGTACGACAAGGATGCATGCTTTCACCAAGCTTGTTTAATTTAAACACTGAGCAAATCTTTAAAAACCTCACTGAGATGCCAGGCCTAAACATTAATGGGAAGATAATAAATAACCTAAGATATGCTGATGATACTGTACTACTAGCAGAAAATCCTAAAGATCTACAACAATTACTTAATGTAATAAACATGAAAAGCAAAAAATATGGACTAGATATGAATATCAAAAAGACTAAAACTATGATCATAAACAAAGGAAACTCTCAAGACCTAAAATTAAATATCAAAGTTGAAGGAATACATCTAGAGACAGATCAGAACTACAACTGCCTTGGACATACTATAACCAGTGATGAAAAATGTACAACTGAAATAAATAAAAGAATAGGTATGGCAAAAAGTAATTTCAATGTCATGAAAAATATACTAACATCAAAACAAATAACACCAGGGTTGAAACAAAGAATAGCAAAATGTTACATCTTCTCAATATTCCAGTATGGTGCAGAAACATGGGCATTGGACCAGAAAACAGAACAGAAAATTGAAGCCTTTGAAATGTGGATTTATAGAAGATTAGGTAGAATTGGATGGAAAGAAAAGGAAACAAACGATGAAGTTCTAAACATACTAAAATGAAAAAAATAACTACTAAACACAATTAGAGCAAGACAAATGAAATTTTTGGTCCTGTTAAAAGACACAACAGTCTAATAATAATGATATATAAAGGGAAAATACAAGGTAAAAGAGGCAGAGGCAGACAAAGACTACCATGGACGAGTAAGATCAAAAGATGGACAAGTCAGCCTACGACAATCTGCACCATCAAAGCAAGAGATAGAGTGGAATGGCGGTCCATGGTAGCCAACCTTGGATGCGGAGACGGCACTCAATGATGATGATGACCATCAAGAACCATTAACCTCATCCAACAATCCTCTGTCACGTTTGTACGCATTACTGAATGTCCATCTCTTAATTCTGGCATACTTCTACAATGACAGTCACAACACCAAGCTAAATGTAGGTGTGATAGACACAACACCAAGCTAAATGTAGGTGTGATAGTCACAAAACCAAGCTAAATGTAGGTGTGATAGTCACTACACCAAGCTAAATGTAGGTGTGATAGACACAACACCAAGCTAAATGTAGGTGTGATAGACACAACACCAAGCTAAATGTTATTGTGATAGTCACAACACAAAGCTAAATGTAGGTGTGATAGACACAACACCAAGCTAAATGTAGGTGTGATAGTCACAATACCAAGCTAAATGTAGGTGTGATAGTCACAACACCTAGCTAAATGTATGTGTGATAGTCACAACACCAAGCTAAATGTTATTGTGATAGTCACAACACCAAGCTAAATGTAGGTGTGATAGACACAACACCAAGCTAAATGTAGGTGTGATAGTCACAACACCAAGCTAAATGTAGAAATGATAGTCACTACACCAAGCTAAATGTAGGTGTGATAGACACAACACCTAGCTAAATGTAGGAGTGATAGACACAACACCAAGCTAAATGTAGGTGTGATAGACACAACACCAAGCTAAATGTTATTGTGATAGACACAACACCAGGCTAAATGTAGGTGTGATAGACAAAACGCCAAGCTAAATGTAGGTGTGATAGACACAACACCAAGCTAAATGTAGGTGTGATAGTCACAATACCAAGCTAAATGTAGGTGTGATAGTCACAACACCTAGCTAAATGTATGTGTGATAGTCACAACACCAAACTAAATGTAGGTGTGATAGTCACAACACCAAGCTAAATGTTATTGTGATAGTCACAACACCAAGCTAAATGTAGGTGTGAAAGTCACAACACCTAGCTAAATGTATGTGTGATAGTCACAACACCAAACTAAATGTAGGTGTGATAGATACAACACCAAGCTAAATGTAGGTGTGATAGACACAACACCAAGCTAAATGTAGGTGTGATAATCACAACACCTAGCTAAATGTATGTGTGATAGTCACAACACCAAACTAAATGTAGGTGTGATAGTCACAACACCAAGCTAAATGATATTGTGATAGTCATAATACCAAGCTAAATGTAGGTGTGATAGTCACAACACCTAGCTAAATGTATGTGTGATAGTCACAACACCAAACTAAATGTAGGTGTGATAGTCACAACACCAAGCTAAATGTAGGTGTTATAGACACAACATCAAGCTAAATGTATGTGTGATAGTTACAACACATAACTAAATGTACATGTGGTAGACACAACACCAAGCTAAATATAGGTGTTATAGACACAACACCTAGCTAAATATAAGTGTCATAGACAAACACCAACCTAAATGTAGATGTTATAGTCACAACACCAAGATAAATGTAGGTGTGATAGACACAACACCAAGGTAAAAATGTAGATGTGATAGACACAACACCAAGCTAAATGTAGATGTGATAGTCACAACAAACTAAATGTATCTGTGATAGTCACAACATCAAGCTAAATGTAGGTGTGTTAGACACTACACCAAGCTAAATGTAGATGTGATAGTCACAACACCAAGCTAAATGTAGATATGATAGTCACAACACCAAGCTAAATGTAGATGTGATAGACACAACACGAAGCTAAATGTAGGTGTGATTGACACAACACCATGCTAAATGTAGGTGTGATAGTCACAACACGACGCTAAATGTATGTGTGATAGACACAACACCAAGCTAAATTTAGGTGTGATAGACACAGCACCAAGCTAAATTTAGGTGTGATAGTCACAACACAACGCTAAATGTAGGTGTGATAGACACAACACCAACCTAAACGTAGGTGTGATAGTCACAACACCAAGCTAAATGTAGATGTGATAGACACAACACCAAGCTAAATGTACGTGTGATAGACACAACACCAAGCTAAATATAGGTTTGTTGGTCACAACACCAAGCTAAATTTAGGTGTTATGGTCACAACACCAAGCTAAATGTAGGTGTGATAGACACAACACCAAGCTAATTGTAGATGTGATAGACACAACACCAAGCTAAATGTAGGTGTAATAGACACAACACCAAGCTAAATGTAGGTGTGATGGTCACAACACCAAGCTAAATGTAGGTGTGATGGTCACAACACCAAGCTAAATGTTATTGTGATAGTCACAATACCAAGCTAAATGTATGTGTGATGGTCTCAACACATAGCTAAATGTATATGTGATTGTCACAACACCAAACTAAATGTAGGTGTGATAGTGACAACACCAAGCTAAATGTAGGTGTGATAGACACAACACCAAGCTAAATGTAGGTGTGATAATCACATTACTTAGCTAAATGTATGTGTGATAGTCACAACACCAAACTAAATGTAGGTGTGATAGTCACTACACCAAGATAAATGTAGGTGTGATAGTCACTACACCAAGATAAATGTAGGTGTGATAGACACAACACCTAGCTAAATGTATGTGTGATAGACACAACACCAAGCTAAATGTTATTGTGATAAACACAACACCTAGCTAAATGTAGGTGTGATAAACACAACACCAAGCTAAATGTTATTGTGATAGTCACAACACAAAGCTAAATGTAGGTGTGATTGACACAACACCAAGCTAAATGTAGGTGTGATTGTCACAACACCAAGCTAAATGTTATTGTGATAGTCACAACACCAAGCTAAATGTAGGTGTATTAGACACAACACCAAGCTAAATGTAGGTGTGATAGTCACAACACCAAGCTAACAGTAGAAATGATAGTCACTACACCAAGCTAAATGTAGGTGTGATAGACACAACACCTAGCTAAATGTAGGTGGGATAGACACAACACCAAGCTAAATGTAGGTGTGATAGACACAACACCAAGCTAAATGTTATTGTGATAGACACAACACCAGGCTAAATGTAGGTGTGATAGACAAAACACGAAGCTAAATGTAGTTGTGATAGACACAACACCAAGCTAAATGTAGGTGTGATAGTCACAATACCAAGCTAAATGTAGGTGCGATAGTCACAACACCTAGCCAAATGTATGTGTGATAGTCACAACATCAAACTAAATGTATGTGTGATAGTCACAACATCAAACTAAATGTAGGTGTGATAGTCACAACACCAAGCTAAATGTTATTGTGATAGTCACAACACCTAGCTAAATGTAGGTGTGATAGTCACAACACCTAGCTAAATGTATGTGTGATAGTCACAACACCAAACTAAATGTAGGTGTGATAGTCACAACACCAAGCTAAATGTAAGTGTGATAGACACAACACCAAGCTAAATATAGGTGTGATAATCACAACACCTAGCTAAATGTATATGTGATAGTCACAACACCAAACTGAATGTAGGTGTGATAGTCACAACACCAAGCTAAATGTTATAGTGATAGTCACAACACCAAGCTAAATGTACGTGTGATAGTCACAACACCTAGCTAAATGTATCTGTCATAGTCACAACACCAAACAAAATGTAGGTGTGATAGTCACAACACCAAGCTAAATGTAGGTGTTATAGACACAACACCAAGCTAAATGTAGGTGTGATAGTCACAACACCAAACTAAATGTACATGTGGTAGACACAACACCAAGCTAAATGTAGGTGTTATAGACACAACACCTAGCTAAATGTAAGTGTCATAGACAAACACCAACCTAAATGTAGATGTGATAGTCACAACACCAAGATGAATGTAGTTGTGATAGACACAACACCAAGGCAAATGTAGATGTGATAGACACAACACCAAGCTAAATGTAGATGTGATAGTCACAACAACAAACTAAATGTATCTGTGATAGTCACAACATCAAGCTAAATGTAGGTGTGTTAGACACTACACCAAGCTAAATGTAGATGTGATAGTCACAACACCAAGCTAAATGTAGATGTGATAGTCACAACACCAAGTTAAATGTAGATGTGATAGACACAACACGAAGCTAAATGTAGGTGTGATTGACACAACACCATGCTAAATGTAGGTGTGATAGTCACAACACAACGCTAAATGTATGTGTGATAGACACAACACCAAGCTAAATGTACGTGTGATAGTCACAACACCTAGCTAAATGTATCTGTCATAGTCACAACACCAAACAAAATGTAGGTGTGATAGTCACAACACCAAGCTAAATGTAGGTGTTATAGACACAACACCAAGCTAAATGTAGGTGTGATAGTCACAACACCAAACTAAATGTACATGTGGTAGACACAACACCAAGCTAAATGTAGGTGTTATAGACACAACACCTAGCTAAATGTAAGTGTCATAGACAAACACCAACCTAAATGTAGATGTGATAGTCACAACACCAAGATGAATGTAGTTGTGATAGACACAACACCAAGGCAAATGTAGATGTGATAGACACAACACCAAGCTAAATGTAGATGTGATAGTCACAACAACAAACTAAATGTATCTGTGATAGTCACAACATCAAGCTAAATGTAGGTGTGTTAGACACTACACCAAGCTAAATGTAGATGTGATAGTCACAACACCAAGCTAAATGTAGATGTGATAGTCACAACACCAAGTTAAATGTAGATGTGATAGACACAACACGAAGCTAAATGTAGGTGTGATTGACACAACACCATGCTAAATGTAGGTGTGATAGTCACAACACAACGCTAAATGTATGTGTGATAGACACAACACCAAGCTAAATTTAGGTGTGATAGACACAGCACCAAGCTAAATTTAGATGTGATAGTCACAACACAACGCTAAATGTAGGTGTGATAGACACAACACCAACCTAAATGTAGGTGTGATAGTCACAACACCAAGCTAAATGTAGATGTGATAGACACAACACCAACTAAATGTACGTGTGATAGACACAACACCAAGCTAAATATAGGTTTGTTGGTCACAACACCAAGTTAAATTTAGGTGTTTATGGTCACAACACCAAGCTAAATGTAGGTGTGATAGACACAACACCAAGCTAATTGTAGATGTGATAGACACAACACCAAGCTAAATGTAGGTGTTATAGACACAACACCAAGCTAAATGTAGGTGTGATGGTCACAACAACAAGCTAAATGTAGGTGTGATGGTCACAACACCAAGCTAAATGTTATTGTGATAGTCACAATACCAAGCTAAATGTATGTGTGATGGTCACAACACCAAGCTAAATGTATGTGTGATAGACACAATACCAAGCTAAATGTAGGTGTGATAGACACAACACCAAGCTAAATGGTATTGTGATAGACACAACACCAAGCTAAATGTTATTGTGATAGTCACAACACCAAGCTAAATGTAGGTGTGATAGTCACAACACCTAGCTAAATGTATATGTGATTGTCACAACACCAAACTAAATGTAGGTGTGATAGTGACAACACCAAGCTAAATGTAGGTGTGATAGACACAACACCAAGCTAAATGTATATGTGATTGTCACAATACCTAGCTAAATGTATGTGTGATAGTCACAACACCAAGCTAAATGTAGGTGTGATAGACACAACACCAAGCTAAATGTAGGTGTGATAATCACAATACCTAGCTAAATGTATGTGTGATAGTCACAACACCAAACTAAATGTAGGTGTGATAGTCACAACACCAAACTAAATGTTATTGTGATATGCACAACACCTAGCTAAATGTATGTGTGATAGTCACAACACCAAACTAAATGTAGGTGTGATAGACACAACACCAAGCTAAATGTAGGTGTGATATGCACAACACCTAGCTAAATGTAGGTGTGATAGTCACAACACCAAGCTAAATGTAGGTGTGATAGACACAACACCAAGCTAAATGTAGGTGTGATAGACACAACACCATGCTAAATGTAGGTGTGATAGACACAACACCAAGCTAAATGAAGATGTGATAGACACAATACCAAGCTAAATGTAGGGTGATGGTCACAACACCAAGCTAAATGTATGTTTGATAGTCACCAAGTTAAATGTATGTGTGATAGACACAACACCAAGCTAAAGATAGATGTGATAGACACAACACCAAGCTAAATGTATGTGTAATAATCACAACACCAAGCTAAAAGTTAGTGTGATAGTCACAACACAAAGCTAAATGTATGTGTGTTTTTCACCAAGTTAAATGTATATTGTGATAGTAACCAAGTTAAATGTATGTGTAATGGTCACCAAGTTAAATGAATGTATAATAGTCACCAAGTTAAATGTTTATGTGATAGTCACAGAGTTAAATGTATGTGTGATTGCCACCAAGATAAATGTATGTGTGATAGTCACCAAGTTAAATGTATGTGTGATGATCACCAAATTAAATATATGTGTGATAGTCACCAAGTTAAAAATATGCGTGATAGTCACCAAGTTAAATGTATGTGTGATAGTCACCAAGCTAATTTATATTGTATTAGGGTTGCACAGTTTGCTTCTTATTTATTTCTTTTCATGTGACTACTTCTAACTGTTTTGATCAGACACAGATCACACATATAAAACAGCACGTTTTAAAACAATGTCTTAACGTAGTCAGCAAACACAGCAGGCGATCAATCATATATATACACATTTATTCATTATTGATTTGCTTAGGCACATGATAAATAGTGTAGTACGAACATTGTAAGTACTGTTCTTTATTTTAGATCAAACTCGCTAGGTTACCAATGATAGTGATCGAGTCATGTCTAGTATCTATTGTCTGTGACGATTAACATTCTATCCTACTTTCACAACTGTCTTGTGTTACACTTCTATTATATTTAATCTACTTACTATTGTTCTCTGGAGCATAAAACTTCTGAATCTCACTTAAAAACACTTCACTAATAAATTATATCATTACTGTCTCTAGTTTATCAATTGTTTACTGTCCTCTAGGTTTTTAATTCTGCTTGTTACGTTACATCTTCTCTGATTCTAATTGTCTGCTCTGTCTGTGCTCTAACTCTAATTTCTGTACTTTGTTCTGATCTTGCCTCTAATTTCTGGAAGTCCACACTATTATCGAAACTACTCAGTAGTTTCGGCTGAAGCCGAACTATGCTCGTCTAGTATGCATTATGATTCTACTTCCCAATCTGACTGTAAAATATTCTTGTGCATGAGGTACCCTAGTCTCATTTACATACGCTCTTTCTTCTCTTAGTCCTCATACGGTTATCTTACAACCAATAAAAATCCGCGAGGTCGAACCTATTTCACATATGTGTTAAAATTGCCAAAGTAAGGACTGTCTTGACATCTAGTTAACCTTTAGTCTCAAAAGTGATGCTACCTCTCTTATAAACTTGACCTGCCCCGAGTTGTTTATCAATCCAGTTTCTGACTATGGTGTCGGGTCAAGCCATATATATATATATTTATTCACACCTTTCCAATCAAGCTGGACAATTTCAGTCGGCGATGGAATTCTGTCTGCGCGTGAATGTGTACGGTTATTTTAATTTAAATGTGAGTAAACAAATTAGCTATCCTAACTTAAGCTATCTCTCTATTTCCCATTTGTGATCTATGCCATTCCTCTTTATTTACTGTTACACTACCACTTGTTCTTGCTCACAATGTCTTGGCATGTGAAAACCTAATTATATTTCTCAAGTTTGATTTGCTTTTCCATTTGTTCCCAGCTGAAGAGCTCCTGGTTGAAACTTTGTTGTTATTTTTTCTCGTCGAATATCCCTAACTTGGTACAAATAGAATTGATGTTATTTCTCTACATCAGTTAAATCCCAGGATCGACTTTACAAGCTCATATATTCAAATCTATGTTTTCTAAACCCTGACAATCCAATAGTAAAGCAATACAATTTGTAAAATGTGACTTCTTTTATCATGTCATATAATGAATTAACGACTTACATACCACATTACAACTACAAGTTCAATCACTTTTATGTTTTAACAGGCTGTTGGGATGAACGATAAGGGTGTTATGTTGTCAAGCGGAGAGAACTGGAAAGAGCAGAGATCGGTAGCCTTGTCCATTCTCAGAAATTTTGGAATGGGAAAGAATCTTTTGGCTGAGAAAATACAAGAAGAAGTAGGTTTCTATATAAAGAGTCTGACAAGTCTCAAAGGGAATCCTACTAATATCCATTATATGACAAGCACTAGCGTTTCCAACATTATTTGCTCAATTATGATTGGTCGTCGCTTTGAATATGAGGACAAGGATTTCCAGTTCCTGATAGATAAGCTTCTTGTTATTGCTTTAGACCAAAAAAATGTTAGTGTCATTAATTTCTTACCTTGGCTCAAACACATCCCTGGCGACATCTTCAAGATGAAGAAACTGGTCTCCAGTTTGAAAGCTGTCCTGGATCACTTGCAGAGATATATTGATGAGAATAAGCGACATCTTGAGAGTTCTAACGACACCAGCAATTTTATCAGTGCTTACTTCATTGATAGAAATACAAAAATCCAGGCTGGGTTATCGACCTTCCTCGATGACCGGAACTTACTTAAATCGATGTTTGACCTTTTTATTGCCGGAACTGAGACCACAACCACAACCATTTCCTGGTGCATTCTGTACATGCTCAACAACCCGGAAGTACAAGAAAAAGTGTATCGGGAGATCAAAGAAATGGTTGGAACAGATCGGACACCGACCATACAGGACAAGACCCAGTTGCCCTACCTTAACGCTGTCATAGCTGAAACACAACGTCTGGCCAGCGTTGTTCCTATGGCAATGTCCCATTTCTGTTCTGAGGAGGTAACACTGAGAGGCTACATCCTACCAAAAGGAACTTTTGTAGTTCCCAACATAGATTCTGTCCTCCACGACAAGACCACGTGGGGAGAGGACGCCATGATCTTCAGACCTGAGAGATTCATTGACGAGAACGGGAAGCTGAGTATTCCAGAAGAGTTGATCCCTTTCGGAATTGGCCGTCGTGTCTGCTTGGCCGAGGCCATGGCTAAGATGGAACTCTTTCTGTTTCTCTCCTCCATGTTCCAGAAGCTGAAGTTCTTGCCTCCAGATCCCGGATCTGTCCCTCCCCTCAGCTATGAGTTCGGGATAGTGGCTCCTCCAAATCAGTACAAGGTACGAGTAGTAGAGAGAATAAAGAACTGATGAACCTTAGATAATGATAGTTTAGCATCGGACACATCTGAACTTATTGAAGTAATCGCCACAATCCTGAACACCATAGAGCAGTATAGTTAATGTCTGTTGTGTTGGTATTATGTAAAATTCGTTATATATAATCCAAATCCGTCTCGAGTAAAACAGTTTGTGTAAATATGTCTTACATGATTATTAATGTAATTGTGCTGTTGAAAGGCTCTGATGTATGTGAATCGTAACGTGGCTCTGTGGAGATGGTCCAAAGGTTATAACTGGAGCAGAAACGAAGTAGACAAACAGTTGAAATTATTCATAAGCGCTACAGCTGCAACAATTATAACATATAAATTTACTTCAACATTGTCGCTAGTGCAACAAGAGAAGACAATTAAAAAAAAAATTTAGAAACTACATGTGCTTTTTTAAAGCTAACGGGGAACTGTCTGTGAAGAATCCATGTCAACCGTTAGAAAACCAAGAAAGATCGATATCACATTGTGGAAAAGTAAAAGTTGGCTCTAGTATTAACCAAACATGCAACATCCACTTCTGTGAGAACACTGTGCAACAATGCATTATCTCAGCCTTGTACCCGTGTTCAGAAATTCGTGCTCACAGAATTTATTAATTATCTCGAAACTGTTTCATGAATTTCAGTAATTCTTTTTCAAGAAAAACTTATTTTTTTCACCGACCTTAAGTCTGATTTTTTGCCCTACTGTCATGCATTTAGGAAAAATGTGTTTTTCTTAGAGGTATATACAAGTATGATTTTTTTGGCTGTCCTAATTTTGAGAAGTTTACAATAACCACATTTTTTTTTTAACAACGCATCTTTTAAAAAAAGGAAATCTCACGTGTTCTCCACACAAACCTAGCACTATTTAGCACTTATTGAACCGTAAATTGTAAGACATTACAATGTTCAGAAAGTAGTTTTGTTGTTTCCAATTTCTTACGGAAAAAATCATAGGTGTACGTTAACTAAATATTGACTATTAATGTATAAACCTTTGTGTGTGATTACTTGTAAGTTATTGTGAAGTGACAACTTGATTTTAAAAATCGACAGTTATTTATCATTTCTGTTGTTGACCTTCTACCAAGCCATTCTCTGAAGCTGGCTGGTATCTTTTCTCTTTGCTTCCCTCTGCCTCTTCTTCCCTCAATGTTCCCAGTTGTTACAATATATTCCAGCTGTTCCTTTTTCATTACGTGGCCAAAAAAATGATGATTGTTTCTTCCTAATACTGGAAATCAGTTCTCCTTTTGCTTTGGCCTCTTCCAGAACGTTTTCATCACTCTTCTTAGTTGTCCATGGTATTCTCAACATTCTTATCTTATGTAAAATCACATTTCAACAGACTCCATTGATTATCTTGTCTGTTGACCTATTGTCCCTGATTTACATCTATATGTTACTCTTTTCATTACATTGCCAAAAATGATGATTATTTCTTCCTAATATTGGAAATTAGCTCTCTTTTTCGCTCTGGCCTCTTTCAGAACGTTTTCTCTTAGCTGTCCATGATTCACATCCATATGTTAAGAGAGGCTCTACATACAATTTAAGAACTATTTTTCTTGTTTCTATTGTCAAAAATGGATCGCACAGTATTTTCCTCATTTTAAGGAAAGCTACTTTTGCCTGAGCCATTCTGCTTCTCACCTCTGTTGTACATCTACTATCTGAGGTTAACAAAATAATCCAGATATTTAAATTCATTTACCTGTGTTAATATTGTTCCACTTGTCTTTATTGTGCACTGCATTGATGTCTTTTCCTTTGTTGTTACCATTACTTCTGTATGTTTGCTATTAAGGCTGAGTCCTTTATTTTGCTTCCATTCGCTATAATGTCTAACATTTCTTGTAACTCATTTTCACTCTTAGCAATTAAGACTGTATCATAAGCATACCTTAGATTATTTATATTATGACCTCCATTTGTTATTCCAGGCATGCCCCTACTGGATCTTAAAATAATCTCACTATACATATATGATATTTTATCAGTTATATTACGATGTCAAAAAAAAACAGAAAAAATAGTACACGGGCAGCTCTAAGTTTAGTTAGAAAGTATTTCAATCGATGGATATGACAGAACTTTTAATCTGCAGAGTCAAGCAAGGAAAATAATTTAAAGTTGATGATTTTGAGAAAAACGTTATTAGACGTGAGATTTTGCAAATGTTTGAATCAAATCAACTTGTTACACTGTTTGATGTTTTGGTCATTCCATGTATTTTTGTTGATGACATGACTGCTATTTGGCGACTATGTTTGTTTGATAATTTGGTCAACGTTTAACTATCTCTATGATGAAGATATAAAATCAAATAAATAATTGTGCACTCTTCAATGTGATATGGATACGCCTTTAACTTGCATTTTTATAAAGTTAACGTAATTTACAGTAAAATCTAATGTTTAGGCCATACGATTTTATATTTTCCTAAATTATATAGCAAAAAAAAAAAAAAATTTGTACAAAATTCCGACTACCTTTGTACTTAAATGTTATACAATCTTAAGGTCTGTGAAAGAATAAGATTTCATATAAACAAAATTACAAAAATTCATCAAACAGTTTCCGAAATAATTGATACACTCTGTGGGCACGAATTTCTGAACGAACTATAATAATGTACATGAGCAGCCACAAAGGGAGACAATTGTCACAGCAACAGTGTGCTTGAGGAGAATACTGAACGCGATAAGAATGGACATATTAAGAAATGAGGAAAAAAGATAATGGTTGGTTGATATCACGGGTGTTGGATCATTGTAGAAACTAAGTCAATTTCTGAGATAGGTCGATCGTCACTACCTGATGTAGACTAAAGCTCACAGAACTGAGAAATAAACTAGAAATATACACCGAGAACTGTAGGTTTATTTACGTATCACAACAAGCAAAATGCACGTCAACAATGCTGAGTATTGAATGGAATACTATATTTTAATTGAACATTGAAAGGCTACATAGACAAAAGTAAGTACATATTACGAGAATGCACGGAAAAAGACCAAGAGGAAGACCCAAAAGAAGATGGATAGAAGCAGTGACAGAGACATGTAACAACAAAGGAAAATCACAAATTAAGACAGTTTGAGCAGCTCAAGAGCGACAAATGATATAAACCACGACACCTTTTAGGTATCAGTGAAAAGAGAACAGAAGAAAAAGTACATATTTTTAATAGATTTATATCAATAAATAAATGAACGAACATATTCAGTATAGGGAATAATAGAACAAAGAAGTATGTGTTAGCACTCGGAAAAATTGACAGACAAACAACAATAGAAAAAAACGAAGAACAATATATGGTCCGAAGTGGGATCGAACCCGTACTCAGTGGCACCGCGCCTTGCCACGAGAAGCCGAACGCTTGGTACACTGCCACGCAGCCAACTAAAAAATTGGCTATTGCAGTAGTGTCTTCCACGAAAGGCGATCTCAATGACTATAGCATAGGGTAACGATCACAGACCGGAAATAAATTGTATATTTGTACTTTCCTATTAATGCAAGTATCTCCCAGTAGGGCTGAATACTTGTGTTGTAGACAAACATTTATTGGACGAAACAGCACGAATAGTAGTTCCCAGTGGTAATATACTGGGTACAAATAATAATACATAAATATTATTATATGGGGAACTTCCGAGGCGATAATAGGGAATAATAGAACAAAGAAGTATGTGTTAGCACTCGGAAAAATTGACAGACAAACAACAATAGAAAAAAACGAAGAACAATATATGGTCCGAAGTGGGATCGAACCCGTACTCAGTGGCACCGCGCCTTGCCACGAGAAGCCGAACGCTTGGTACACTGCCACGCAGCCAACTAAAAAATTGGCTATTGCAGTAGTGTCTTCCACGAAAGGCGATCTCAATGACTATAGCATAGGGTAACGATCACAGACCGGAAATAAATTGTATATTTGTACTTTCCTATTAATGCAAGTATCTCCCAGTAGGGCTGAATACTTGTGAGCGTATATCAAGAATTAATAACATACTATCCTAAATGTCAGAACATGACATGTAATGTCCCCATGTCAAAATAAATATATTTCATCCACCAAAGGCAGATTCGAAAGAATCGAGATAACTACAGCGATGTAGTTTTTACGACAACTTTCTGGCTAATGGTTAATTAAAATACGGCTAATTGTAACGAAACAACAATAATGATACTGCACTATTTAATGAACAAAAGTTATATGACGAGTAGAAGAGGGATGTCGAGGGGATAGGAAGGAATCTTCTATAAACTAACATTTACACTGCTCACATTCTGATGGTAAACATATTTAATTGGAGCAAATAAACAGACTCTTTGTTTTCTACACTAACAGACTCTTTGTCTTCTACACTAACAGACTCTTTGTCTTCTACACTAACAGACTCTAATCTTCACAAAACTTCTGATAGAAGAGATTCTCATCACCATCATCATCGAGTGCCATCTCCGCATCGAAGGTTGGATACCATGGAGCGCCATTCTGCTGTCTCTTGCTTTGATAGTGCAGGTTGTCATAGGCTGGTTTGTCCATCTTTTGATGTTACTCGTCCATGTTAGTCTTGGTCTGCCTCAGCCTCTTTTACCTTGTATTTTCTCCTCCAGGATTACTTTTAGTAGGCTATTGTGTCTTAATATGGCCCAAAAAACGCATTTGT
This sequence comes from Megaustenia siamemsis, assembly GCA_032433765.1. NCBI lineage: Eukaryota > Metazoa > Mollusca > Gastropoda > Stylommatophora > Ariophantidae > Megaustenia > Megaustenia siamemsis. Next base: position 10,382,467 of record JAVIAB010000124.1, read on the forward strand.
CTTGTTTGAATTAGAAGAGATTATAGTCTTCACAAAACTTCTGACTTCTGATAGAAGAAACTCTAGACTTCACAAAACTTCTGATAGAAGAAACTCTAGACTTCACAAAACTCATGATAGAAGAGATTCTAGTCTTCACAAAACTTCCGATAGAAGAAACTCTAGACTTCACAAAACTTCTGATAGAAGAGACTCTAGACTTCACAAAACTTCTGATAGAAGAGACTCTAGACTTCATAAAACTTCTGATAGAAGAGACTCTAGACTTCACAAAACTTCTGATAGAGGAGACTCTAGACTTCACAAAACTTCTGATAGAGGAGACTCTAGACTTCACAAAACTTCCGATAGAGGAGACTCTAGACTTCACAAAACTTCCGATAGAAAGGATTCTACTCTTCACAAAACTTCCGGTAGAAAAGATTCTAGTCTTCACAAAACTTCTGACAGAGGAGACTCTATACTTCACAAAACTTCTAATAGAAGATACTCTCATCATCATCATCAAGTACCGTCTCCGCAACGAAGGTTGGCTTACTTGGAGCGCCATTCTGCTCTCTCTCTTGCATTTGATGGTGCAGGTTGTCATAGGCTGATTTGTCTATCTCTTGCTTTGATGGTGCAGGTTGTCATAGGCTGATTTGTCCATCTTTTAATGTTACTCGTCCACGTTAATCTTGGTCTGCCTTTTCCTCTTTTACCTTGTATTTTCCCCTCCAGGATTTCTTATAGTAGGCTGTTGTGTCTTTTAACATGGCCCAAAAATCGCATTTGTGTTGTTTGAATTGTGTTTAGTAGTTCTCTTTTGATTTGTAGTTGTTTTAAGACTTCGTCGTTTGTTTTCTTTTCCTTCCATTCAATTCTGCCTATTCTTCTATATATCCAAATTTCAAAGGCTTCAATTTCCTGTTCTGTTTTCTTTTCTAATGTCCATTTTTCTGCACCATATAGGAACATTGAGAAGATGTAACATTTTTCTATTCTTAGTTATAGTCCTGGTGTTATTTGTGTTGATGTTAGTATGTTCTTCATGGCATTAAAACTACTTTTTGCCATTCCTATTCTTTTGTTTATTTCAATTATATATTTTCCATCACTCGTTATAGTATGTCCAAGGTAGTTGTAGTTCTGAACTTTCTCATAGTCGTCTATTTCTTCAATTTTTATATTCATTTGTGGGTTTTGAGTATTTTCTTTGTTTATGATCATAGTTTTAGTCTTTTTGATATTCATATCTAGTCCATATTGTTTGCTTATCGTGTTTATTTCATTAAGTAATTGTTGTATATCTTTAGGATTTTCTGCTAGTAGTACATTATCATCAGCATATCTTAGATTATTGATTATCTTTCCCTTAATTAGAAGAGACGCTAGACTTCACAAAACTTCTGATAGAAGAGTCTCTAGACTTCACAAAACTTCTGATAGAAGATTCTCTAGACTTCACAAAACTTCTGATAGAAGAGACTCTAGACTTCACAAAACTTCTGATATAAGAGACTCTAGACTTCACAAAACTACTGATAGAAGAGACTCTAGAATTCACAAAACTTCTGATAGAAGAGACTTTAATCTTCACAAAACTTCTGGTAGAAGAGACTCTAGACTTCATAAAACTTCTGATAGAAGAGACTCTAGACTTCACAAAACTTCTGATAGAAGAGACTTTAATCTTCACAAAACTTCTGATAGAAGAGACTCTAGACTTCATAAAACTTCTGATAGAAGAGACTTTAATCTTCACAAAACTTCTGATAGAAGAGACTCTAGACTTCATAAAACTTCTGATAGAAGAGACTCTAGACTTCACAAAACTTCTGATAGAAGAGACTTTAATCTTCACAAAACTTCTGATAGAAGAGACTTTAATCTTCACAAAACTTCTGGTAGAAGAGACTCTAGACTTCACAAAACTTCTGATAGAAGAGACTCTAGACTTCACAAAACTTCTGATAGAAGAGACTCTAGACTTCACAAAACTTCTGATAGAAGAGACTCTAGACTTCACAAAACTTCTGATAGAAGAGACTCTAGACTTCACAAAACTTCTGATAGAAGAGACTCTAGACTTCACAAAACTTCTGATAGAAGAGACTCTAGACTTCACAAAACTTCTGATAGAAGAGACTCTGATCTAGTCATAACGTTTTATAGAATGTAAAACCCATACACCGTCGTAAATTTGTCTTAAATGATTTGACGTCTCTAAAATGTATTTTGTCTGATAACCTTGTTGAAAATATTTTCTGTGTTTGTCAAGTAAAGTATATGTCGTACTGCTTTTCCTTTCATTTATTGAAGAAAATCTGAACACCTACAGTGATCTCGTATGACTGTTACTAGACACAGAAAAGATCACAGCAGTCCATGAAAACCGCATCAACTGCTAGGGTCATCAATGGAATTTAAGGATAGTTGATTATTTACGAGTTTTCTGAAGGGCAGAAGTATGAATTTTCTTTTAAAATTTGGCCCGGACAACAGCACACAACATGTACCAAAATGGTTTCTTTCAATATTCCCAACGTGCACACTGGTCTGAAGGGACAACATACTGGGTCGCATCTACTTCAAGGTCCATATCATATAATTTAGAAAACTCAAAATAATTTGTGCACTTTTGACCGTAACACGAGATCCTAACTCCAAAGTTACAGTGATCATAATTAGAAGCTTGTAGCATTGTTACAGTTAGATATGCATTTGATATCACTTTTATAATGTTACGTTAATGTATTTAAAAAAAAAAAACTTTGTTAAATATTGTAAACGAAAATAATCTTTTTCAATAAATCTATATCAATAAAATAGCAAGGAAATAGCATATTTCTGGCACATCTTAAAAAGGCGGAAAGTTTGAAAACTTGGTTACAACTTGCAATATACGGAGAAAGAAAAACCGCGGACGACAAAGAGAGAAAGTAATTGGTAGCTTGGTGTCGTGACACGGTACGATGTACTGTGGGGGAGAGGCAGAATAGTGGAAGGGCATTAACGCCTATGCCACCAGGTTTGGCACATGATGATGATGATATGTTCTTGGCTCTTTCTAAGTTTACTTTCCTTATATATTTAGCGAAATAAACATTTATAACCTAAACAAATGTATGAATGTGTCTTTACAGTTATGATTTAAGTTTGTGCGTGTATGTACGCATGGTTGTGTGTATGTATGTATGTATGTATGTGTGTATGTTCACATGTGTGTGTGTGTTCGCGCATGTGTGTATGTACGCCTGTGTACATGTATGCATATGTGTGAGTATGCATATGTGTATGTATGCATATGTGTTTATATATGTAATAGTTTTATACAATCTAATGACGACATCCATTGCTGACCAACGTTTCTTCTGTTATTTGTTCAAAATGAAAACATTCGAATTAGCAAAACAAACAGATAAATATCTTCCTTAGTTTATATTTTCTTTTTTATGTTGTATATCATGTTTACAAGTGCTTCGTTATGTTGGATATCGTGATTACATGTGCTACTTTATGTTGAATATTATGCTTACACGTGTTTCTTTCTGTTGAATATAATGCTTACATGTGCTTCTTTTTGTTGGATATCATGCCTATTGTGCTTCTTTATGTTGGATATCATACTTACATGTGCTCCTTTATGTTGAATATCATGCTTACATGTGCTTCTTTATGATGGATATCGTGCTTGCATGTACTTCTTTCTGTTGGATATCATGCTTACATGTGCTTCTTTATGATGGATATCATGCTTACATGTGCTTCTTTATGTTGGATATCATGCTTACATGTGCTTCTGTGCCTCTTTCTGTTGGATATCATGCTTACATGTGCTTCTGTGCCTCCTTCTGTTGGATATCATGCTTACATGTGCTTCTGTGCCTCTTTCTGTTGGATATCATGCTTACATGTGTTATTTATTCGGTATTTTATTTAACTAACAAGTTCAAGACACATTGAATCCCTTTCAGAAAAATAGAAGACTGTTGGAACTAACAGTAAACGGCTATCAAATAATGTCTAAACTTTCAAATTATAATTAGGCTCCAGGCTTGCTGACCTTTGAGATCATGTTTTATTACACATCTTTCGATCACCACATTTGTTTATCATTGTTTACTTCCTGTTATGCCATTCTCTTCAGCTCTCTTCCCCCCTCAGTTATTCCGAATATTATTCTGTAAAATCACATTTCTGTGGCCTACAATAATTTTCTTGTCGGGCTTGGATCTATTTGTTCAATTTGTATAGATTTTATACCTGATGAAGGCTTTTGCTGAAACGTTGTAGTTTTTTTGTCCTTCTATTAGTTTCGCAGCTCTATTTTATATATTTTATCTATATTTTATATGTTTTCTCTCTCTGCAGTTAAACTTGCGTTCCCGCGTAGTATTTAATATTTTGTATATTTTATATTTGTGCTTATCTTGATTATCTTGTCTGTTGATTATCCAAGATTTGTTTCTCTCAATGTAGCTCTCTGTGCTACCAATGCCAGTACTGGATCTTAGATGCAAGAACAATAAGAAAAATAACCTCTACTAAGATGAAATGTGTTAGACGAATGACAGGAAACAGTCTGAGAGATAAGATCAGAAATGAAGAACTGAGAAAAAAGCTAGGAATAGCCCCCACCACAGAATATATAAAGAAAGAACAGATAAAATGGTTTGGCCACGTGACAAGGCAGAGTAATCAAAACACAACACGAACCCTCAATAAACGTTGTGAGAACACCAGACCCAAGGGCCGACCACGAAAAAAATAGATCGATTAGATATTATAGAAGCGCTAGGAAACATAACAGCAGCAGAGGCGAACAGAAGAACACAAGACCACAAATTATATCTCCCCTCAGGGCCGAAAGGCAAATGTGGAAGGAAAGAAGAATATTAATAAGAAGAATGTAACTCTGAAGAACTAGTGTTAAAAATTTAGTCGGCAAAAATTATGGTGTGCACAATACTTCCCCCATTCTTTGGAATACATTGTTTCCTGCTCCTGTGCCGCAGCTCACCTCTGTTGTACTTCCATTATCTGTAGCTAAAATCTTTCCATAAACATTTAAAATCATTGACCTTTTAAATGCTGCATCATTTATTTCACATTTCAATTGTGCACTTATGCGACGTTTCTTTCATACAGCAATTAATTGTGTCTATTTTTGCTGTCAAGAATAAGACATTGCTTTATTACTTTCCTTAATTATGACATCTATTTTATGTAACTCACTTTTGAAGAAGTCTTCTTATAGATTTATGTTGTTATGGCAGACTTAGGGTATACCTTGGTGGCCTTGGTAGCCTAGTTGGGAAAACCACCCCGCTAGCTACCGACGTTCGGACAACCCGTGTTGGATTCCCGCTGGGAGCAGTTTGTGGGTTGTGCTCGTGGTTGGAAACAAAAATAAACCTGCGGTCGACCCAGCCGCTGGCAGAAATGGACATCAGAGTAGCACTCTGGGAAGGTGAGGAATGGTGCCTCGCTCGTGAGTTACGATGATTGAGGCGACACTAAACAGGAGTCTCCGAACACTTCTGCATAGGCGGCCGAGCACATATGGGTACAAACCCGCGTGCTAAGACGCCGATTCAAATCTCGTATCGTTACATTTACCTCTGGTATACGTTTACTACAGGATAATATTTCAGTTTTGTTATTTATAAATATTAGAATAAAAGTGAAAAAAAAAGTAAAGTACCCCCGTCACGCCAAGTGACGTATAAGAAATATGGTGTTAGCGATCATAAATTTTACAGACCTTCGGCACATGATTTTTGGGGTAATGTGATCGGTGTTACGCACGTGCCGCTTTACTTTCCCAGAAAAAAATCCGGTACCCATTAAAGGTTGGGTGAATCGGAATCCGTCAGTTAGGATCGAACCCTACCTCTTGTCCTTTGTAGTCCAGTTCACAAACCACTGAGCTATCGCGGCTGCCTGAACGTTAGATCAACCTCACCATAAATGTGACAGAAATTAGAGGAGATAGTCGTCACTCTTGTCTACAACTTTGTTTTGTTTAAATTTTCCTTGATTTCCTTTTCTTATAACTGCTTTTTTGTTTTTATTATTAGATCTTTGGTGTCGACGTTTATGTTTTCTAAAATTACGTTTATGTCTAGTTGTTTTACTTTGTCAAATGCTATGGTGTAGTCTATGAAAAGTCAGTGTAGACCAATGAACTTATTCAAAGGCGCTGTTCGTAACTTCACCTCCAACAAAGTCAAAATGTCACTAACTTCTGGCCTAATTATGTTTCTTACTCTTCATTTAATGATTTTTGTCATGTGACTCATAAAACTTATAGTATGATGATGATGCTTATATTATATGCAACTATTTCTTTGGTAGAGCCATGGATATGCGAATATATTTTACTAGATCTTTCCATATATCCAATGATATAGATGACATTGATAACATTTAATTTGCAATGTTTTATATAGCAAAAAATAATTAACATAAACGACCAATACCTTTCAAACATCACTAGTTCACATATTATCTATGGCTATACACATAGTTTAAAAAACAAAATAAGTTTCACAACTCCAAGAAATCGAGGATCCAATAAGTCATAATTGTCCCACGCATTCAGCAACACATTGAAGATACTCAACCCAAACTAACTCTACGCTGTAGTAATGCTCTCCCTAAACTGCTCTAACTATCGCATTTTTCGTTGGTCAAAAAATAATTGTTTTACCATCAATAGTCTTAAAACCACGAAACAAGTATTCATCAGCGGCACTGAACCCAACATCACCCAATATGGATATCGAGGTCAAGCTTCACTTCCTATATCGACGTCAAGTTTCACTTCCCATATCGACGTCAAGTTTCACTTCCCATATCGACGTCAAGTTTCACTTCCTATATCGACGTCAAGTTTCACTTCCCATATCGACGTCAAGTTTCACTTCCCATATCGACGTCAAAAGTCTCACTTCCCATATCGACGTCAAGTTTCACTTCCCATATCGACGTCAAGTTTCACTTCCCATATCGACGTCAAGTTTCACTTCCTATATCGACGTCAAGTTTCACTTCCCATATCGACGTCAAGTTTCACTTCCCATATCGACGTCAAAAGTCTCACTTCCCATATCGACGTCAAGTTTCACTTCCCATATCGACGTCAAGTTTCACTTCCTATATCGACGTCAAGTTTCACTTCCCATATCGACGTCAAGTTTCACTTCCCATATCGACGTCAAGTTTCACCTCCCATATCGACGTCAAGTTTCACTTCCTATATCGACGTCAAGTTTCACTTCCTATATCGACGTCAAGTTTCACTTCCCATATCGACGTCAAGTTTCACTTCCTATATCGACGTCAAGTTTCACTTCCCATATCGACGTCAAGTTTCACTTCCCATATCGACGTCAAGTTTCACTTCCTATATCGACGTCAAGTTTCACTTCCCATATCGACGTCAAGTTTCACTTCCTATATCGACGTCAAGTCTCACTTCCCATATCGACGTCAAGTTTCACTTCCAATATCGACGTCAAGTCTCACTTCCCATATCGACGTCAAGTTTCACTTCCTATATCGACGTCAAGTTTCACTTCCTATATCGACGTCAAGTCTCACTTCCCATATCGACGTCAAGTTTCACTTCCTATATCGACGTCAAGTTTCACTTCCTATATCGACGTCAAGTCTCACTTCCTATATCGACGTCAAGTCTAACTTCCCATATCGACGTCAAGTCTCACTTCCAATATCGACGTCAAGTCTCACTTCCAATATCGACGTCAAGTCTCACTTCCAATATCGACGTCAAGTCTCACTTCAAATATCAGTTCTAAATCTTTCAACAATCCCAACTCCAGCAGCCTCTCAAAGTTCACTTCTTAAACACCTAGAGTCTATTCCAGAATGTATGTCGGTCCCACACTTAAAGGTAGTATAAAGTTGGTATGATCCCGTAAGCGTGTGTCAGTAGAAAATAATTGTATGAGAGAACAATTAGCGAGTGGTGCACGATGATACATACGTCTCTCGTAAGTTTACCATTGTAATGTTATTATCTGACCATTATATGTTTTAGTCACCCCACAATTAGTTATTGCTGTATAGAAAAGTGGGTTAGTAGGTGGAGGCAATCATTGCTAGTCGTTTATCAAATCTCTGCCCACTTTGTTTCTAACATTTCCCTCCCAGCTTATCACAGATTTCTGAAATACTAGGTCCACCCGAAATTGGATGTTTGACATTTTAGCTAGCCATCATTGGTCAATGCGAGCAGTTCATGATTTCCACTTAGCTGAACATGTGCCAATGCAGCTTGTCCTCTTTCTTCTCATTATTTAACATGGTGGTTTATGTCAATGAATACAATATTTGCCATATGTCATGTGCCATGTGTCACGTGGGCACGAGAAAACTATGGTGGTAAACGATCAATGTAGGTCAGATGCTAAGTTTGACCTAAGACACTTGAATTCCTGACTGATGTTAGCCCGTATATAATGTGTGCATAGAGTAAGTGGTGGTGTGTAACGCAAACTCCTACAAGATACCAACACAGATGACAGCTTAACAAACAAAGAAAACAACAAAATACTGACGTTTCGGCCTTTTAGAAGTGTAGGTTACACCCGACCACTTGCCCCTTACTCCCAGCTTTACTGCAGCTCTGCTGCTGTTTGCCTGTGCCCTTACTTTGATATAACACCACGTTATACAAGGTTCGATAATTAAGTAATGAGACTGATTTTATTATGGCCAAGACAAAAATGACATCTGTGAAGCAAAGCATGAATCCAAATAGGCACCCTTCATCTGTAATCTGATAACATTTCATCGCCTCCCGATGAGCAGACGAAACACAAGCCGCCTTTGTGTTCACTTAGTTAGAGGTGCATTGATATGTAATAAGCACTGAGCATAAACATCAGCGTGTTGATACGCTAAAGACATAATCAAACCGTGTCGCAAAAATAAACATTTCTTAAATTTGATTGTTGGAGGGGTCGAAACATGGATTGTCCGCCTTGATCCCACAACTAAACGCCAAAGTTCTCAGTGGAAGTCATCATCATCACTAAAACGCAGCAAAATTCGTCTTCAAAGTCGAAAGTGAAGACAATGTCGGTGAGTTGATATGGCAGCGAACGAGTTATTCACAAAGAATTGATTTCATAGGCACAGACTGTCACTGCCAAAGCAGCCTGGAACATTTTGAAACGCCTATTGAAAAGGATTCTCTGAGTCTGACCCGAGTATTCAACACCTGACAGTTTATTCCTTCTTAATGATAATGAACCGGTTCACCGGGTGCTAGGTGTACACACATTTTTAGTCCCAAAACAAGTGTGTGTTCTCAGCCATCCACCCTATTCCCAAGATTTGCCTCCCTACGATTATTTTCTATTCCCAAGATTTGTCTCCCTACGATTATTGTCTATTCCAAAGATTTGTCTCCCTACGATTATTGTCTATTCCCAAGATTTGTCTCCCTACGATTATTTTCTATTCCCAAGATTTGTCTCCCTACGATTATTGTCTATTCCCAAGATTTGTCTCCCTACGATTATTTTCTATTCCAAAGATTTGTCTCCCTACGATTATTTTCTATTCTCAAGATTTGTCTCCCTACGATTATTGTCTATTCCAAAGATTTGTCTCCCTACGATTATTTTCTATTCCCAAGATTTGTCTCCCTACGATTATTTTCTATTCCCAAGATTTGTCTCCCTACGATTATTGTCTATTCCAAAGATTTGTCTCCCTACGATTATTGTCTATTCCCAAGATTTGTCTCCCTACGATTATTTTCTATTCCCAAGATTTGTCTCCCTACGATTATTTTCTATTCCCAAGATTTGTCTCCGTACGATTATTTTCTATTCCCAAGATTTGTCTCCCTACGATTATTGTCTATTCCCAAGATTTGTCTCCCTACGATTATTGTCTATTCCAAAGATTTGTCTCCCTACGATTATTGTCTATTCCCAAGATTTGTCTCCCTACGATTATTGTCTATTCCCAAGATTTGTCTCCCTACGATTATTTTCTATTCCCAAAATTAAAGTTAGCATTAAAATGACATTTCCTTGAAGATATTCATGACATCCAAACCGTAACCTCGACTGTTAGGAACATATCAACAGAGGAACTACATATGTCGTTCCAGTGTTTGTTAGACCGTGCCACTCTCTGTATCCATGCGCAAGGGGCTTACTTTGAATAAAATACAGATTACATCTTCAACTGTTGTTTATTTTATTTTTTTTATAATTTCTTTTTTTTTGGTGGGGTGGGAGGGGGGGGGGGAAATTTAGTCTCATTCTTAATTGCCGGACCTTGCACTAGAGTAATTTGTTATATTTTTCTCGTATATTTTGCTGAATGGTGGTTTCAACACGAAGAGAGATCAGAATACAACATACATTTTGGTTTATATCTTTACAGAAACGAGAGAGAGAGAGAGAGAGAGAGAGAGAGAGAGAGTGAGAGAGAGACAGCAGACAACACTGGACAAGTTATGACTCGAGAAAAAGTCTACATCATAACACAAATACAAGCACAAAATGCACAGTGACAATAATTGCTGTCCTGAAATAAAAATAAAAGGCATAATATGTTTATGAATTATAAATAAAAGGATAAACAACATATAGAGGGACGGCTGATGTAAAAATGTAAATTAGAGTAGACGACAAGCGAATTATGTAACGATATAAGCTATCAGATAAAATATTGTAGGAACATTAATATGGATAGAAACGTTAAAGTTTATGGAAAAGTGAAACACCCATGCATGACAACGTTGTTTGGGACTTAACGTTAGGATATGAACATGGAAGCTTGCCGGTATGTGCCAGAAAAAAGCAAGAACATTATTTAAGATTGCAGAGCAAGATCGACAGCTTCAAGACTCGTGAGCAGTGGATACTATCATTGAGGGAAAATACTGAACCTGCAGGCCACACTTGAGCTGATCTTATTGAGATACATCTGGACAAAGTATCTAGCAAATTGTTTAACTTAAAAAGAAGGAAGATAATTGGAGAATAGACATGCCTATTTCATTGAAATAGTTATCATTTAAGGATACCCCCGTTAGAGTATCGGGGCCCCCACGGAGGGAGGAGGGAAAAGAATAGAGCCACCGTTACATGCAACTGTTACCTGCCACTGTTACCTCCCACTGTTACCTCCCACTGTTATCCGCCACTGTTGCCTGCAACGCATGTTGTAAGAGGCAACTAAGGAGATATGGAATCGTCGCCTATACAGTAGAGTAGATGTGCACGGAGCTGTCTTGTCAACATCATTCACCGATTCATTTTGGGTAAAGCTGTGAGAAGTTGTGGAGCTGATATGGGAAATGCATGACTGCAATGAGACTGGTTACATGATTTGAAAAGAACAATTTAAAGACTTTTCCAGCGTAATCTAAAAGTGTCAAACTGACCTTAACATGCATTTCAATATGCACTCCTGCTAGGCTTTTATTGAACCAGCACCTCGGTGACCGAACTATGGTTCTACATTCTCGTTCAAATAACACCTCCATTTATCACTGAAAACATGTAACGTTACAACAGCACAGAAACACTTGTGTTGTTCACGAAGAAGGCTTGAAACTGCTAGGTTTATTATAGAGAGAATATTTCTGGTAAAACGACAGTTCTTGTAAGTATATCCAGATGTGTATTGAGTATAATTACATATACAATCTAACTACTAACCACGGACACTTATTGTTTAGCAGTGAACGTTTTAGTCAAGGCCACGTTTTATGATCTATCAGAGGGATAGAACTGCCACAGACTCACTGTTCCCCTGATGGATTGAGGAAGCCGGAATGATCGGTTGCTATAGGATCTCTTCCTGAAGTTGTCTGTAGTGCACGTTACTACATGCATGTATTTATCAAACAGAAGTTTGATTTCTTTAAACCATATCCTCCTTTATGTATCTTTCCGTCTTCTGTGTTCTATTGGTCCCAATAAGTTGGTCACGGATAGGCCGTCAGATCTTGTGTACGCCTGGAGTAGCATCACTTTCTCTCTACCAGGGTAAGTAGCTCTTCGTGTAGATTCTTCAGCTCTGTATGAAACCAGGAGGACACACTGGCAGGGATTGGACGTGCGTGACATGAGGTTGACGATGATCTTCATACACATTGACAGGGCGCAGGGCATGACTGAGTCCGAGATGTAGAAGACACTGCAAATTTAACGACCAAATTCAAGAGCCAGTCATCTACACTGATGTCTCGGTCACAAGTTGTGTGCAAAGCGACTGGGATTTTGTTGTGTATTTTAAAGAAAAATTGACAGAGCAAGGTGCAGGAGTCTACTAGACCACTACCTCCAGCAACGCACGAAGATCAAGGCTGCGACTGAAGCTGTCACGTGGCTGGTTAAGAGACCAACAACACATGCGGTCATTTTGACTCACTCACAAAGCCAGGCTTCGCTTGATTGACAAGAGTACACTCCACAGGGAGTTGTTGCCCCTACATGAGATGTCTAATGTTACCTTAGCTTGGATATATTGCCACGGACACGCGGGAACTTGTGGCAATGAGATGATGGACAGGTTGGCGGTGTCTGCCACTGCGCAAGAAATTAAAAAAATGGATGTGTATGACATTGGGAGGGCCTGAAAAGAACATCTCTCACAGGATGGCGGTAAGGAAGCTGTGGATAATACACACGTCAAAGAGATGATGATACGTGGCGCCACGAAGAAGCGAAGGCAGGAAGGGCATCCTCATTGGAAAGGAGCGCAACACGGCCAATCAGTGCAGGACGGGAACAATCAGTAGATGAACACTTCAATGGTTGCTGGAGCGGTGAGCAGAACGGACACGGGAATATCCCAACTGTGGTGACACCAGTCCGAACTAAAGACTCAAGATTTCAAGATCTTGGTGTCAATAAACAAACCGGCGACATGTAAAGGAACGTAGCAGAAACCCTCTGATTCAACATCAGAAAATTGAACTTTAACGATCGCATTGAGAGGAGATAAAGTGTTAATAAACAACTGGTATTCAAGAACAAGAACATACTAACTAGAAAAAAAGAAAGAAAAACTAGAGGGAATCCTTCACCATTTAGGGATCCCTTACATTAAAATTCTAAGAACGTTCCAAAGTTCGAAAACGAAATTCAAGAGAATTTTTAATTTGAATTTCCCGCGCTGCTACTACTTTCGAAATGAGTGTGAGTAGCCAGCATTTTATTCAGGTTTGCATTCCTTAGCATTTCATTGTCCCCAATTTTCATGCAAGGCAGCAGATGGTCTTTTCTGTAGGGCGATTCTGCCCTTAGATGGTCGGCCCTCCCAGGTTTACGAGCATCATTTGCCCGAGTCACTGTATAGAAATCAAAGAGAAAATGTTGAAGTAACGAAGACAAAGAGAAAGTGTTGCAGTAACGAAGTCAAAGAAGATGTTGGAGTATCGAAATCAAAAAGAAAGTGATGAAGTAACGATGTCATTGAGAAAGTGTCGAAGTAACGATGTCAATAAGAAAGTGTTGCAGTAACGAAGTCAAAGAGAAAGTGATGAAGTATCGAAGTCAAAGAGAAAGTAATGAAGTGTCGATAAATGAAGTGGAAAAGGAGCTTGCAGTGAAGCATTAAAGTGGTACAGGTGGGGTAGGTCAGGAAAGAGGGAATGTGAACAAGAACCAGTAACCAGCAGTGCTAAGAGGGAGAAAAGATAAATATATATAGGGAAAGAACAATAAAAGTAGAGCTAATTGATGTGTTTATGGAAGGGAACCCCCTTCCAAACAGTAACCTTTCTCTTCTTCCCCATCAGTTTCACGGACCATCAACTACCGGTAGTACCGGTACACTAATTTCTAGTAATGCAATTCTCATCTTTTATTTGGCATTTATGTATTTTGTTTATTTATTCATGTTTATTTATTTACCGCATTTTATTGTGTTATCTTTACTATAAATTGTGTCTATTTGCCGTTTAAGTTTTTTTTTTTTTCTAGTGGATTTGTTTAGGGTCAGGGACGGATTAATTAACTTTTTATTATTTTATATGCAAAAAAAAAAAAAAAAAAATTCTGATTTCGAACGGCAATATAAGACTGGAAGAATAGTTTGTGTTCAATACTAGATGTGCAGTCAACCTCAGAACAGGCCAAAACTTATTGAATCAATTAATTTTGGGAAAAATTGATGCTAGAATCACTGTGTGTGTCCAGAATGTGTGGTTTGTTGAGTTAAATACCGTGCCATCTGCGTGAACTTGTCTACCTCTCTACACGAGTATGTCTTGACCTTTCTAGGTTCAAGGACGTTAACGTTGAATGGAAAGCAAACAGCTGTGTCACACTGACCTCACTAACATTATTGTAAAATAAAAAGAAATTTGAGAAAAAAAGGCATGTGTGAGTGTGTGTGTGTGTGTGTGGGGGGGGGGGGATTTAAATGAGATTGAATTCAGTTTAGGTTCATGAGCTTGAATTATGAATTTCCTTTCATGTTTTTCTTGCTGTAACATGTTGCATTAGGCATCATCACGGGCAGTTGGTATGAAGGATTCATGATTTGTCTAGAATGGAGAGAAAAAAAAAAGAATAAAAATGTAGAAAAAATTGAATGAATGAACAGAAAAAAATGAATGAGCAGAAAAAAATGAATGAATGAACACAAAAAATGAACGAAGGAACAGATAAAAGAATGAATGAACATAAAAAAGAATGAATGAACAGAAACAAATGAATGAATGAACAGAAAAAAGAATGAATGAACAGAAAAAAAGAATGAATGAACAGAAAAAAATGAATGAATGAAGAGAAAAAAATGAATGAATGAGCAGTAAAAAAGAATGAATGAACAGAAAAAAAGAATGAATGAAGAGAAAAAAATGAATGAATGAACAGAAAAAAGAATGAATGAGCAGAAAAAAATGAATGAATGAAGAGGAAAAAAATGAATGAATGAACAGAAAATAAATGAATGAACGAACAGAAAAAAATGAATGAATGAACAGAAAAAAACGAATGAACGAACAGAAAAAAATGAATGAATGAACAGTAAAAAGAATGAATAAACAGAACAAAATGAATGAATGAAGAGAAAAAATGAATGAATAAAAAAAAACTAATGAATGAACAGAAAAAATGAATAAAAGAACAGAAAAAAATGAATGAATGAACAGAAAAAAAGAATGAATAAACAGAAAACAATGAATGCATGAAGAGAAAAAAATGAATGAATGAGCAGAAAAAGTGAATGAATGAACAGAAAATAAATGAATGAACGAACAGAAAAAAATGAATGAACGAACACAAATAAACGAACGAACTAACAGAAAATAAATGAATGAATGAACAGAAAAAATGAATGAACGAACAGAAAATAAATGAATGAACGAACAGAAAATAAATGAATGAACGAACAGAAAATAAATGAATGAATGAAGAGAAAATAAATGAATGAACGAACAGAAAATAAATGAATGAATGAACAGAAAATAAATGAATGAACGAACAGAAAAAATTAATGAATAAACAAATAAAAGGAACAAAAGGATGTGGTACGGCTTTACGTAGGTCAGACAAGAAAAAGTCCAGAAGGCCCAGTGTTAACATGACCGTGTGATATACCTCATCTACGTCAAACTGTAAATCTAATCTTTCTTGTTTCTTGTCGTTCTTCAGATTTACATGAGCTACACATTTGAATGTATTTACCCCTCGGGTTTTATCAATAGCTTGGTAATACATTAATGTTTAATGCTGGATGCTGTTTTTAAGGAACAACTTATCTCGTGGCTGAATCTGCCAATCATGGATAGACAAATCTGACCGGATAAATGAACAAGACGCATTTATGGTGCCCGGCCTCAACTCCTTTCTAATGTCTTTTATTTCTGATTTGTACATGGCAGCTTCCTCGTATATTGCTGAGCCGTTTTGTATTGCTGCACATTCTGGTTATCCATGTATATATTTGTATTTTGCTTGCATGAATTGACATGTCTAGACATTTATGAAAAATTATAGAAATCCCTTTCATCCGACCTAACGGTTGTATTACTGTGTGTGTTTCTGTTGTGTGTGTGTGTGTGTGTGTAAATTGTAAAACGTTTAGCGACCTGTTTTGACCCTTTAGGAGTTGAATTTTGAGGAAGACCGCGATCTTGACTCGCTAGGAAAGGTAGGGGGATACAACTCCTGAAGATAAATACTGCGATTGCAACATTGAATCCAGAATAAGAGATCAAAGACTAAAGTCCAGGGAACATGGAGCTCTCCGAGACGGGAGATAGGTAAATTCCACTGGGACCACAACAAGTACGGGCTAAGCCTGTGGCTGTTCCGCTCAGATTGGTAGAGACGGGTTCAACCGATGAACCTCAATGAAAAGGGAATCACTGTCTGCTTTGATGGAGTTCAGTGCTTTTTCAAACCTGTGTGTAGCCAGGGAGACGTTCCAGTCATCAAACACAAGCAGTAATGAGTCCAATATTTCATGCCTGGGAAAATAATTGCAGATTTGGCTTTTGATGTTTAGAGCTATCTTTTAAACCAAACTCCGCTGAGATTAGATTAACTGAAGATTGCCAGTCTCGTCTAGAAGAGAAGACACAGAAATGTCTAATTAGTATACAAATTTCAACCATTGTCAGACTAATCTAAGACATATAAGATGGTAGAATTTGTATACAGACTTGAACTAATGACAAACTGACCTAAAACAGGTCAGATGGTAGAGTTAATCCCTGGTTGTGGACTGGACTTATAACTAAAGAGAACAAAAACCTGAGTCAGAGTCAGTGAGAGTTGGAGATGGAAAAGCTCAGACTGAGAGTCTCCTGGGAAAGTTCGCTCCAGGAAATTTGGAGTTTAGTTTTACCAGAGAGCAAATACGTGATTTAGAGGTAGTGTACTCGGTGTGACAACCCCGTGGTCCGATGGTTAGAGGTAGTGTACTAGGTGTGACAACCCCGTGGTCCGTGGGTTAGAGGTAGTGTACTCGGTGCAACAAGCCCGAGGTCTGTTGGTTAGAGGTAGTGTACTCGGTGTGACAACGCCGAGGTCCGTTGGTTAGAGGTATGGAACTCGGTGTGACAACCCCGAGGTCCTTTGGTTAGAGGTAGTGTACTCGGTGTGACAACCCCGTGGTCCGTTGGTTATAGGTAGTGTACTCGGTGTGACAACCCCGAGGTCCATTGGTTAGAGGTAGTGTACTCGGTGTGACAACCCCGAGGTCCTTTGGTTAGATGTAGTGTACTCGGTGTGACAACCCCGAGGTCCATTGGGTAGAGGTAGTGTACTCGGTGTGACAACCCCGGGGTCCTTTGGTTAGAGGTAGTATACTTGGTGTGACAACCCCGAGGTCCATTGGTTAGAGGTAGTGTACTCGGTGTGACAACCCCGTGGTCCGTTGGTTATAGGTAGTGTACTCGGTGTTACAACCCCGTGGTCCGTGGGTTAGAGATAGTGTACTCGGTGTGACAACCCCGTGGTCCGTTGGCTAGAGGTAGTGTACTCCGTGTGATAACCCAGTGGTCCGTTGGTTAGAGATAGTGTACTCGCTGTGATAACCCCGTGGTCCGTTGGTTAGAGGTAGTGTACTCGGTGCGACAACCCTGAGGTCCGTTGGTTAGAGGTAGTGTACTCGGTAGGATAACCCCAAGGTCCGTTGGTTAGGGGTAGTGTACTCGGTGTGATAACCCCAAGGTCCGTGGCTTAGAGGTAGTGTACTCGGTGTGATAACCTCAAGGTCCGTGGATTAGAGGTAGTGTACTCGGTGCGACAACCCCAAGGTCCGTTGGTTATAGGTAGTGTACTCGGTGCGACAACCCCAAGGTCCGTGAGTTAGAGGTAGTGTACTCGGTGTGATAACTCCGAGGTCCGTTGGTTAGAGGTAGTGTACTCGATCTGACAACCTCGTGATCCGTTGGTTAGAGATAGTGAACTCGGTGCGACAACCCTGAGGTCCGTTGGTTAGAGGTAGTGTACTCGGTAGGATAACCCCAAGGTCCGTTGGTTAGAGGTAGTGTACTCGGTGTGATAACCCCAACCTCCGTAGATTAGAGGTAGTGTACTCGATGTGATAACTCCGAGGTCCGTTGGTTAGAGGTAGTGTACTCGGTGCAACAACCCCAAGATCCGTGGATTAGAGATAGTGTACTCGGTGTGATAACTCCGAGGTCCGTTGGTTAGAGGTAGTGTACTCGGTGCAACAACCCCAACCTCCGTGGATTAGAGGTAGTCTACTCGGTGTGATAACTCCGAGGTCCGTTGGTTAGAGGTAGTGTACTCGGTGCAAGAACCCCAAGATCCGTGTATTAGAGGTAGTGTACTCGGTGTGATAACCCCGTGGTCCGTTGGTTAGATGAAGTGTAGTGATAACCCCAAGGTCGTTGGCTAGATGTACTCGCTATGACCCCAACCTCCGTGGATTAGAGGTAGTGTACTCGGTGTGATAACCCCGTGGTCCGTTGGTTAGATGAAGTGTATCGGTGTGATAACCCCAAGGTCCGTTGGCTAGAGGTAGCGTACTCGGTGTGATAACCCCAACCTCCGTGGATTGGAGGTAGTGTACTCGGTGTGATAACCCCGTGGTCCGTTGGTTAGATGAAGTGTATCGGTGTGATAACCCCAAGGTCCGTTGGCTAGAGGTAGCGTACTCGCTGTGACAACTCCGAGGTCCGGGGAACGAATCCTGCTTAGTGCAGATTTTCAAGAAATCACGACTTGTGGGACTCATAGGATTCAGATCAAGAACTTAAGCAATATTCCTTGTATAGTTTCTGACGAGAATATCACACTATAGCTTGTTTCATAAGTCGTGCCCAACTTTAAAAATCAATATCTTTTAAACCGCTTTTTGTAATTTTTTCAAAATTTGCATGTATAGTTATAATGATTAGAACCCAACAGGGAATTAATTTCATTAAAAACAAACATTTGGTTATTATTATTGCTTATTTGATTTATATAAATTTATAAAGACCCATTGATGTAGTCAAAACTTAGTGTTTACAGTATTTAAGTTAAAAATAGCGATTACAAATCCATACACGCTCAAATTTACGATTTTGCACGCTTTCCGCGTGACTGACACAATTAGACACTTGTAGTAAACACGAGACATTGTGTGTTCCATTTCCGTTAATTCAGCGGCGTAACGTGGAACAATAACATTTATCATGAGTCTTCAAATGAAATTCTGCAGTTTACAAAACATCGCAAGTAGTAAGGATGGCGGTTAATGCCCCCCCCCCCCCAATTTTCTGCTTGTATACTTTATATAGAAAAAAACGCAGCTGCGTGTATACTTTTTATATAGAAAAAACGCAGCGGTTAATGCCCCCTAACCTTTTCTGCGTGTATACTTTCTATATAGAAAAAAAAGAAAAAAAAACGCAGCAAAACGGATCAACCAAGACAGCGACACCTCGGTGAGCATAGGTGACCTCGTGATGCGCACTGCCTCACGATATGTGTGTGCTTGTAAATAAATAGTGTGTTGTGATGATTTGAAAAGGGAGGAAACCTCTCCGTCTCTATCTCTCTCTCTCCCTCTCCATCGCTCTCTCTCTCCCTCTCTCGCTATCTCTCTCCCGCTCCATCGCTCTCTCTCTCTCTCTCTCTCTCTCCAGCTCTGTCTCTTTCCCTCTCGATATCTCTCTCCTTCGCTGTCTCTATATCTCGCTATCTCTCTCCGTCGCCATCGCTTTCTCTCGCTCCCTCTCTGTCTCTTTCGCTCTCGCTGTCTCTATCTCTCACTATCTCTCTCCCTCTCCATCGCTCTCTCTCTCTCTCGCTCCATCTCCAGCTCTGTATCTTTCGGTCTCGCTATCTCTCTCGCTTTCCATCTCTGTCTCTCGCTATCTCTCCCCCGCTCCAGCGCTCTCTCTCGCTCCCTCTCCAGCTCTGTCTCTCGCTATCTCACTCTCGGTATCTCTCTCCCTCTCCACTGCTGTCTCTCTCGCTATCGCTCATTCTCTCGGTCTCTCTCCCTCACCATCTCTGTCTCTCTCGCTATCTCTCCCTCTCCATCGTGTTCTCTCTCCCTCTCCATCTTTCTCATCTATCCTCTCTTAGACTTCTAACCTATCATGCCACCCTCCCTTCTCTCCCTTTATCTCTCCAACATCGTTCCACCCTCCCGTATATTTTTAGCGTCCCTCCTATTGTAACACTTGATTATTCTCACCCTTTATGTCTAGCACCTCGCCTTCCTTCTCCTAGACTTCTCTGTATCTCTCTCTCTCTCGCTCTCTCTCTCTCTCTTCTAACCCCTACTAGACTTCTTTCCTACCATTCGTACTTTATACACATCACCATTAATACAACCTAAATTCCTTTAATGATAACCTACCACATCGTTATGAGATAAGAGAAAAACTGAAAAAATTCAACTTACACCGTAAAATATACCACTACAACACAGACCGATAGACTGAACAGTACTATGAAAATAAACTTCCGTGAATCAATCGCGCTTATAACACGAAGTTTCACAGGCAACTGGTAAATAAAAGTTGGACGACACTATTTCACTCTCGACTAACATCTAGGCTAACTAATCAGAGAAGAGGATTTCTATCGGACACCCATCAACGAAATGACTAACCTTTAGATTAACCAATCAGAGAAGAGGATTTCTATCAGACACCCATCAACGAAATGACTGACCTTTAGATTAACTAATCAGAGAAGAGGATTACTGTAATCGTGATAACTGACCTCATTTTCCACATTAAGTGCTGTCGATTCTGACACATGGGTTATTTTAAATTGATTCGGTCCCTGATAAAAGCGACCGGTCGGGTCTATGGTGGGGGAACTAATACAGGTGGTGGGTTACTTGAACGTGCTTTGACCCTGATGCAATACCAGAGGAGTTCCATGACAGTCATAATAGTTACACACAACGAGCAGAAAGTTATATTCAAGGTCCAAAAAGTTTGGCCAAATCGCAAACATTTTACCACCAGAACACAAAAATGTAGGCTCATACACAAAAAGTAGACCTTAAAACCGTACAAATCTACTCACATTCTCATAAAAGTTAGACACATCGAACAGATAGTTACTTCCAAACTCCAAAAAGTTAGACCAAATCGTAAAAATAATACCACCAGATCAAATAAAATTTAGGCTCATAAGCAAAAAGTCGATCTCAAAACCCTACAAATCTACTCCCATACTCATACTAGTTAGAAACATCGAACAGATAGTTACATCCAAAGTCCCAAATAGTTAAGCCAAAGCGCAAACATTTTACCCCCATAAAATAGAAATTTAGGCTCATACTCAAAAAGTCGACCTCAAAACCATAAAAATCTACTCATATAGTCATACTAGTTAGACACAACGAGCAGGAAGTTATATTCAAGGTCCAAAATGTTAGACCAAATCACTAAGATGTTACCACCAGAACACACACATTTAGGCTCATATTAAAAAATAGTCGATCTCAAAACCCTACAAATCTACTCCCATACTCATACTAGTTAGGCACATCGAACAGATAGTTATATCCAATGTCAAAAAAAAGTTTGACCAAATCGCAAACATTTTACTCCCAGAACACAAAAAATGTAGGCTCATATTAAAAAGTCGACCTAAAAATTTCAAAAAGCTACTTACATAGTCATAATTGTTAGACACATCGAACAGATAGTTATATCCAATGTCAAAAAAAGTTAGACCAAATCGCAAGCATTTTACTCCCAGAACACAAAAATGTAGACTCATATTCAAAAAGTCGACCTCAAAACCATAAAAATCTACTCCCATACTCATACTAGTTAGACACAACGAGTAGAAAGTTATATTCTAGGTCCAAAAAGTTTGGCCAAATCACTAACATTTTACCCACAGAACAAAATAAATATAGACTCATATTTGAAAAATCGACCTCAAAACCATAAAAATCTACTCCCATGCCCATACTAGTTAGACACAACGAGCAGATAGTTATATTCAAAGTAAAAAAAAAAAAACTTTATTTTAGACATCCCCATAGCAAAAATGTACTTATAAATCACTTTTGAAATTGTTACCCCCTTACTATTTTTTAGGGATACGCCCATAAATCGGTAAAAATCGTAAATTTTCACTCTAGGCATACCCCAAACTTTATTTTAGACATCCCCATTGCAAAAATTTACATTAAAAACCAATTTTTAGGATTTTACCCCCATATCATTTTTGAGGGTTACGCCCATGAAATCGATAAAAAATTGAAATTTAACCTCAAGGCATATATCAAACTTTATTTTAGACATCTCCATACCAAAAATTTACTTAAAAATCACTTTTGAAATTGTTACCACCCTTACCATTTTTTAGGGTTACGCCCATGGAATCGATAAAAATCGTAATTTTAGCACGTAGGTTTACCTAAAACTTTATTTTAGACATCCCCATACCAAAAATTAACTTAAAAATCACTTTTGAAATTGTTACCCCACTTACCGTTTTTGAGGGTTACGCCCATGAAATCGGTAAAAATCGTAAGTTTTCACTCTAGGCATACCCTAAACTTTATTTTAGACATCCCCACACCAAAAATTAACTTAAAAATCACTTTTGAAATTGTTACCCCCTTAACATTTTTTAGGGTTACGCCCCTGAAATCGATAAAAAATTGAAATATAACCTCAAGGCATACCTCCCACATAATATTTGACACCCCTACATATCAAATTCCAACAAAAAAACAACAAAAAGCTCGTAGTATGTGTGACTGTGAACACTTTCCAAACATACAACTTCTCGTGCGGTTTTGGTGCAGTTTCTGTGCATGCACGTGCACTTTTTAGTTTGTATTCACAGCCATACATACTACTAGCTTTTTTTTTTTTTTTTTTTTTTTTTTTTTGGAATTTGATATGTAGGGGTGTCAAATATTATGTGGGAGGTATGCCTTGAGGTTACATTTCAATTTTTTATCGATTTCAGGGGCGTAACCCTAAAAAATGTTAAGGGGGTAACAATTTCAAAAGTGATTTTTAAGTTAATTTTTGGTGTGGGGATGTCTAAAATAAAGTTTAGGGTATGCCTAGAGTGAAAAATTACGATTTTTACCGATTTCATGGGCGTAACCCTCAAAAACGGTAAGTGGGGTAACAATTTCAAAAGTGATTTTTAAGTTAATTTTTGGTATGGGGATGTCTAAAAGAAAGTTTTAGGTAAACCTATGTGCTAAAATTACGATTTTTATCGATTCCATGGGCGTAACCCTAAAAAATGTTAAGGGTGGTAACAATTTTAAAAGTGATTTTTAAGTAAATTTTTGGTATGGGGATGTCTAAAATAAAGTTTGATGTATGCCTTGAGGTTAAATTTCAATTTTTTATTGATTTCATGGGCGTAACCCTCAAAAATGATATGGGGGTAAAATCCTAAAAGTGGTTTTTAATGTAAATTTTTGCAATGGGGTTGTCTAAAATAAAGTTTGGGGTATGCCTAGAGTGAAAATTTACGATTTTTACCGATTTATGGGCGTATCCCTAAAAAATAGTAAGGGGGTAACAATTTCAAAAGTGATTTATAAGTACATTTTTGCTATGGGGATGTCTAAAATAAAGTTTTTTTTTTACTTTGAATATAACTATCTGCTCGTTGTGTCTAACTAGTATGAGTATGGGAGTAGATTTTTATGGTTTTGAGGTCGATTTTTTAAATATGAGTCTATATTTATTTTGTTCTGTGGGTAAAATGTTAGTGATTTGGCCAAACTTTTTGGATCTAGAATATAACTTTCTACTCGTTGTGTCTAACTAGTATGAGTATGGGAGTAGATTTTTATGGTTTTGAGGTCGACTTTTTGAATATGAGTCTACATTTTTGTGTTCTGGGAGTAAAATGCTTGCGATTTGGTCTAACTTTTTTTGACATTGGATATAACTATCTGTTCGATGTGTCTAACAATTATGACTATGTAAGTAGCTTTTTGAAATTTTTAGGTCGACTTTTTTAATATGAGCCTAAATTTGTGTGTTCTGGGAGTAAAATGTTTGCGATTTGGCCAAACTTTTTTTGGCTTTAGAAATAACGATAGGTTCGATGTGTCTAACAATTACGACTATGTAAGTAGCTTTTTGGGATTTTTAGGTCGACTTTTTTAATATGAGCCTACATTTTTTGTGTTCTGGGAGTAAAATGTTTGCGATTTGGTCAAACTTTTTTTTGACATTGGATATAACTATCTGTTCGATGTGTCTAACTAGTATGAGTATGGGAGTAGATTTGTAGGGTTTTGAGATCGACTATTTTTTAATATGAGCCTAAATGTGTGTGTTCTGGTGGTAAAATCTTAGTGATTTGGTCTAACATTTTGGACCTTGAATATAACTTCCTGCTCGTTGTGTCTAACTAGTATGACTATGTGAGTAGATTTTTATGGTTTTGAGGTAGACTTTTTGAGTATGAGCCTAAATTTCTATTTTATGGGGGTAAAATGTTTGCGCTTTGGCTTAACTATTTGGGACTTTGGATGTAACTATCTGTTCGATGTTTCTAACTAGTATGAGTATGGGAGTAGATTTGTAGGGTTTTGAGATCGACTTTTTGCTTATGAGCCTAAATTTTTTTTGATCTGGTGGTATTATTTTTACGATTTGGTCTAACTTTTTGGAGTTTGGAAGTAACTATCTGTTCGATGTGTCTAACTTTTATGAGAATGTGAGTAGATTTGTACGGTTTTAAGGTCTACTTTTTGTGTATGAGCCTACATTTTTGTGTTCTGGTGGTAAAATGTTTGCGATTTGGCCAAACTTTTTGGACCTTGAATATAACTTTCTGCTCGTTGTGTGTAACTATTATGACTGTCATGGAACTCCTCTGGTATTGCATCAGGGTCAAAACGCGTTCAAGTAACCCACCACCTGTATTAGTTCCCCCACCATAGACCCGACCGGTCGCTTTTATCAGGGACCGAATCGATTTAAAATAACCCATGTGTCAGAATCGACAGCACTTAATGTGGAAAATGAGGTCAGTTATCACGATTACAGTAATCCTCTTCTCTGATTAGTTAATCTAAAGGTCAGTCATTTCGTTGATGGGTGTCTGATAGAAATCCTCTTCTCTGATTGGTTAATCTAAAGGTTAGTCATTTCGTTGATGGGTGTCCGATAGAAATCCTCTTCTCTGATTGGTTAGCCCAGATGTTAGTCGAGAGTGAAATAGTGTCGTCCAACTTTTATTTACCAGTTGCATGTGAAACTTCGTGTTTTAAGCGCGATTGATTCACGGAAGTTTATTTTCATAGTACTGTTCAGTCTAGCGGTCTGTGTTGTAGTGGTATATTTTACGGTTTAAGTTGAATTTTTTCTTTTTTCTCTTATCTCATAACGATGTGGTAGGTTATCATTAAAGGAATTTCGGTTGTATTAATGGTGATGTGTATAAAGTACGAATGGTAGGAAAGAAGTCTAGTAGGGGTTAGAAGAGAGAGAGAGAGAGAGAGAGAGAGCGAGAGAGAGAGAGCGAGAGAGAGAGAGATACAGAGAAGTCTAGGAGAAGGAAGGCGAGGTGCTAGACATAAAGGGTGAGAATAATCAAGTGTTACAATAGGAGGGACGCTAAAAATATACGGGAGGGTGGAACGATGTGGGAGAGGTAAAGGGAGAGGAGGGAGGGTGGCATGATAGGTTAGACGTCTAAGAGAGGATAGATGAGAAAGATGGAGAGGGAGAGAGAACACGATGGAGAGGGAGAGATAGCGAGAGAGACAGAGATGGTGAGGGAGAGAGACCGAGAGAATGAGCGATAGCGAGAGAGACAGCAGTGGAGAGGGAGAGAGATACCGAGAGAGAGATAGCGAGAGCGAAAGATACAGAGCTGGAGAGGGAGTGAGAGAGAGCGCTGGAGCGGGGGAGAGATAGCGAGAGACAGAGATGGAAAGCGAGAGAGATAGCGAGACCGAAAGATACAGAGCTGGAGATGGAGCGAGAGAGAGAGAGAGAGAGAGCGATGGAGAGGGAGAGAGATAGTGAGAGATAGAGACAGCGAGAGCGAAAGAGACAGAGAGGGAGCGAGAGAGAGCGATGGCGACGGAGAGAGATAGCGAGATATATAGACAGCGAAGGAGAGAGATATCGAGAGGGAAAGAGCTGGAGAGAGAGAGAGAGAGCGATGGAGCGGGAGAGAGATAGCGAGAGAGGGAGAGAGAGAGCGATGGAGAGGGAGAGAGAGATAGAGACGGAGAGGTTTCCTCCCTTTTCAAATCATCACAACACACTATTTATTTACAAGCACACACATATCGTGAGGCAGTGCGCATCACGAGGTCACCTATGCTCACCGAGGTGTCGCTGTCTTGGTTGATCCGTCTTGCTGCGTTTAATTTTTCGTTTATTTCTATATAGAAAGTATACACGCAGAAAAGGTTAGGGGGGCATATACACGCAGCTGCGTTTTTTTCTATATAAAGTATACAAGCAGAAAAGGGGGGGGGGGGGGGGATTAACCGCCATCCTTTCTACTATCGCAATAAAAATGTATGACTATTTTTGCAAAGAGGCTAAACAAGGAAGATTATTTCATTCTTTAGAAAACCCTGAGAATAGGACAAGACACATTTTGGATTTATCTAAACGGTCATTTAATCGCTGGATTCAAGCACGTGACCGTCAATGTTCAAAATATACAAAATCACAAGGAAGAGAAAAAATGTTGGATAATTTCGACAGTGAACTTATTAGAAGTGAAATTCGCAAAATGTTGGGTATGAATGAAACTGTTACAATAAGAAAATTAAAAGTATCGCTGAAAAAGAACAACAGTATTGAAATATCAAAGTCTACATTATGGAGGAATGTGAGAGCTGCAGGCTTTACATTCAGAAAGTGTTACAATGGACGAAACACCATCTGTGAGAAGCCACATATAGTAGTCATGAGAAGCAAGTACTTACGTGAAGTAAAAGAGGTGCGCAAGCAAGGTTATGATATTGTGTACTTGGATGAAACATGGATCAATGCTCACCACACTAACCAAAGGGAATGGCAGTCATCAGATGGAAAGATTAAGAGATTAATACCTAGCAGCAAAGGACAGCGCTTGATAATTGCTCATGCAGGTAGTCGACAACATGGACTAATACAGAATGCAGAGCTCATTTTTCTTTCAAAATCCATAGACAATCGGGATTATCACTCTGAGATGAATGGTCACATATTTAGACATTGGATTGAAAATTCTGTTCTCCCAGCACTAGATCGACCATCTTGCCTAATAATGGACAATGCAGCGTACCACAACATTGTTGCACTTGAAGATAAAGTCCCGACGTCATCCAGTACAAAAGATGCTATTAAGATATGGCTCACAAAGGAGCACTTAAGCAAAACAAAACATGTACTTAAAACCTGAATTACTATCTCTAGTAAAGCAAAAACAGAGGACAAAGATTTTTCAAATAGATAAGATTATCCAAGAGCACGGTCATATAAGTTTGAGGCTGCCACCTTACCATGCTCATTTAAATCCAATAGAACTAATCTGGGCAAAATTAAAAGGACAAGTGGCAGATGAAAATACAACATTCAAAATATGCGATGTAAAGACTCTTGCTAATCTCGCTTTATTAAATATAGACAAAGATTATTGGGCTAAATGTGAAAACCACGTCTTAAAACAGGAAGAGGAATATTGGAAAAATGATGGTTTGTGGAATGTTCAACCCCAAACAGTTATTAATCTTTTAGACTCGTCTGATTCAGAATGAAAGTATATAGCCCCCACAATGTTGGCCCTATATTACTTTAAATTATTTCAACAAACGGTCCTTTTCAGGACCACACAACTATGAAAATTGGACATACAGGTATACCTTGATATTATTATCGTCCGTCCTCGAACTGAGCAGACAATAATTCTCCTGGTGTTTTGTTTTATCCAGTTATTTCCCCATTACGGCCACGCCTTTACCTAGTGAAAATTAATCGTAGACCAGCAACTACGGTAATTTCTATTCTTTAGGGCTTCACAATTTACAATTTTGACAAACATCAAAGAAATATCGCCGCTTTAAGAAAACTGCAGCTGCAAGATATTTGTTAAATATACATTTAAAGGGTCTTTTGCATTCTAATAACATTTGGAAAATTTCAAAAGTATTTAACAAACGGTTAGAGAGTAATAGCGTTTTGAAGTTGGGCATATGTTTTGAAACGAGCTATAGTTTGGAATCAGATCAAGAACTTAAGCAATATTCCTATTATAGTTTCTGACAATTCCAGTTTTCAGTGAGTAAAGGTTACACTAAATAGAGAGTAGGGACCTTTGGTATACAGACGCCCGCTAAGGTCAGGTGACGATTGAAGAACGTTGACTTCCTATAGAAGACACTGACCAGATTAGTAATTTTAGCAGACTGGACTTACATATTTTATTTCACTATATATATATATATATATATATAGTATATATCAGTCTTCATTCTTGTGTCAGCTGAAGAGCACAATAAATATTATGAGACACCAAGAGAAGTGTACATGGCTTCATTTCAAAGAATGTGTATAATTGTCGTCCTTGAGATAACTGTCTTTGTTGTCATCGTTGTTTCTCCTGTTGTTGTTGATGCCAGCCCTGCTTTAGATTTAATTGTGTGTGCTGCCCTGCAATGAAGTGATAAGCTCATACATCACGTCTTTTACGTTTCTACAGTTGTGGTCGTGTATTGAGTTGGAAAAAATGTGGAATAAATTGTGACAAATGAGTAACTGAGGAACAAAGTGACAGAAGAAAACAGAGTAAGGTTATTTTCAAACAGTTTTTGAAAATGGCTTGCTAAGAAATCAACAACAGAGCAAATAAACAAAAATGAGGATTTAAAATTGTGGAGAAACATGATCTCCTACGTCAGCAGACATGATACTAGATGGTGATGATAATAATAAAATCCATCTGTTTGTTTTTGTTGCTCTTCTAACACCTTCCACTACTAGTCTTAATATATGAATCATCAAAGTGATGGATGGATTTGTAAGGCCTTATGAGTTTGTCTGACGAGTGCAGATAATTTCCTGATGACTAACTGAATAGATATAGAATTTAACATTTTTTATATTTGATATCTGTCTTTTGTGATGTGTATCTCTAGCTGAGAAGACATATTGCTGGTTAATATGTATTACATATATAAATAGGTGTACATTTAGCACAGAGATTTGTTTTCAACCGTCATTGTTCGGCTGCATTTGGGAAAACGTTTTTGAATTCACTGGCCCGGAGATATATCTTGTAGGAGCAACTGAAAGCTAGAAATGTTGCTATTCTTATGTTTGTTATTGTTGACAAAGATAACACAAAAAGTCTGTGTATGTCACATCTCATATCCTTGTGTGTGCATGGCTATGTTAGTCACATCTCATATTTTTGTGTATGCATGTCTATGTTGGTCATATCTCATATCTTTGTGTGCATGTCTATGTTAGGCATGTGTCATACCTTTGTGTGTGCATGTCCATGTCAGACATATCTCATATCTTTATGTGCATGTCTATGTTAGTCATGTGTCATATAAATTGATGTGTGTCAGTGTTAGTCTGCCTCGTATTGCTGTGTGTATGTCGGTGTTTGTCACATCTCATATCTCTGTGTGTGCATGTCTGTGTTAGTCACCTCTAGTGACTCGGGCAGATGGTGCTCGTAAACCTGGAAGGGCAGACCATCTAAGGGCAGAATCCCCCTACAGAAAAGATCATCTGCTGCCTTGCAGGAAGATCGGGGACAATCAAAGGCTAAGGAAAGCTAACCTGAATAAAATGCTGGCTGAAATCGGATGCACTGGGCCACTGGCGCAGAACACAGTGCAACGTTTTAACGAGTGTTCAATCAGAGTGGATCTGGCAGACTCTAATTGTGATGTTCTGTCTGTGGGGGCGATCAACACACTTAACCTGACAGCTGACTTCATGTGAGAGTCTGGGATCCTGCTCTGATTGAGTCCTGATTGCAGAGAGAGATAGAGAGAGAGAGACGCTAAAAGTATAACAGAACTTGATTCAATGTCTTGATGCATTAGGGTTTTCTCATCATATGTGATCGTACTAATAAAGATGTCGTGTGACTACAAACAGCCGTTTTCATTTGAGAGTTCCGTTTCCTGAAGGATTCACCGAGTCCATTAAATAATGGGACGTGCAATTAGCAAAAAGTCACAATGAATATAACTGAAATACAAAGCCTCTGATAAGTGATTTATTCTAAGTAGACATATAACCGGTATCAGAGCCCGTGAAACTTGTAACGTACTATACTTTTGCTTTCTATGAGTTTACTCCCCTTGAAATAATGATACTTTAACGACAAATACATCACAACATTCCTTTCTTTCAGAGTGGGGGGGGGGGGGGGGGGGGGGGGCCGAGATTAGTCAAAAGCAGTCATCAGAATAGTCTAGACAGAGGAATGCTTTGGAAGTTGCAGAGTCATTACGGAATTCCCACATAGTTTATTCATCATTATCATCATCGAGTGCCGTCTCTGCAACGAAGGTTGGCTACCATGGTGCGCCATTCTGCTCTGTCTCTTGCTTTGATGGTGCAGGTTGTCATAGGCTGATTTGTCCCTCTTTTGATGTTGCTCGTCTATGTTGGTCTTGGTCTGCTTCTGCCTCTTTTACATTGTATTTTCCCCTCCAGGATTACTTTTTTGTAGGCTGTTGTGCCTTTTAACATGGCCCAAAAATCGCATTTGTCTTGTTTGAATTGTGTTTAGTAGTTCTCTTTTCCTGTTAAGTTGTTTTAAGACTTCATCGTTTGTTTTCCTTTCTTTCAATACAATTTTACCTAATCTTCTATAAAGTTTATTAACCTGATAGAATCAATGTATGAAGGAATGAAGTGTAGTGTTGTGCACCAAGGGCAGCATACAGGGCATTTTAAAGAAAACAGGAGTAGGCAGGGTTCCTTCTGTCTCCATTTATCTTTCTGCTGGCGATTGCTGGATTATGAGAACAACACAGGACAGCAGAAATGAAATCCAGTGCTCACTGATCAAGCAACTTAATGATTTAGACTTTGCCGATGACATAGCTCTCCTATCGCATTCTCATCAATAGATGCAGGATAAAATAAGCATACTTGATGAAAGATCACAACAGCAGGGATGAAAATAAATATAGATAAGAGCAAAATTATGAAAATTAACACAGTTGGTAATAACCAAATAACAATAGGCAAAATATTTCTACTAGCTGTAAAATCTTACATGTGTCTGGGCTATAATATAGACACAGAAAGAGGTAAAAAGAATGATACCAAAATAAGGATATAAAAAAATCAAGTGAAACCTTCGTTGCACTAGGAATCTTGGAAATTAAAAAAGAAGGTTAAAAACGATAATAGAAATATTCAACTTCAATTTTAAGTCAGTCCTATAATATATGACAGTGAAACATGGAGAACAACAGAAATGACAATCACAAAAATACAGACCTTCATTAATGGATGCTTGCACAGAATAAAGGAATGGAAATGGAAGGACAAAATCACTAACATAGAATTATGGAAATGTACCAGTCAAATACCAGGGGACAATGAGATACAAAGAAGATGACGGCGCTGGATAGAACACACACTGCGGAAGCAACCTAAGAATATTACACGACATGCATTTTTTTTTTAATCCCCAGGGGAAGAGACAAAGGGGAAAGATCAAAATATTCATGGAGAAGACAAGTGGAAGCAGAGATGAAGACAATGTGGATGACATGAAATGATCTTAAAAGAATGACAAAAAACAGCACAGCCTGGAAAGTGTTTGTTGAAGACCTATACACCACAGGGAGCCAAATTTGTTTCTTGAAAAAGATCTATGCTCTACAGGGAGCTGAACGTGTTTGTTGAAGACGTATGCTCCACAGGGAGCTGAAAGTGTTTGTTGAAGTCGTATGCTCCACAGTTGTTGAAGACGTATGCTCCACAGGGAGCTGAAAGTGTTTGATGAAGATCTATACTCCACAGTGAGCTGAACGTGTTTGTTGAAGACCTATGCTCCACGGGAGGGGGGTGGGGGGGGGGTGGGGGGCGTAAAAGTGTTTGTTGAAGACCTATGCTCCACAGTGAGCTGAAAGTGTTTGTTCAAGACCTATGCTCCACGGAGAATTGAAAAGGAGAAGAAGATGCCATAAAATAGTTTATTACGTTTGCCATTATTTGTTTAACATTTTTACTCAATGATTTTTGCAATGAAAGTAAAAACTACAAAATGTAAATGAAAGCAATAGTCTAGTCCTAATATTCAATAAGATCGAGACATTTCATGTGTAGTTGATGTTATATTAATAAGAGACAACATGTCAACTACAATCTCATAAATAATCAATAGCATCAATAATCAATGTTTACCAATAATCAATGTTATTAAACAAAAGAATAGGTATGGCAAAAAGTAATTTTAATGCCATGAACAATATACTAACAACAAAAGAAATATCAGCAGGGCTGAAACTAAGAATGGTAAAATGTTACGTCTTCTTAATATTCCTGTATGGTGCAGAAACATGGACATTAGACAAGAAAACAGAACAGAAAATTGAAGCCTTTGAAATGTGGATTTATAGAAGAATAGGTAGAATTGGATGGAAACGAAAGATAACAAACGAGGAAGTTTTAAAACAACTGAAAATAAAAAGAGAACTACGAAATACAATTAAGACAAGACAAATGCAATTTTTGGGGCATGTTAAAAGACACAACAGTCTACTAAAAGTAATATTGGAAGGAAAAATACAAGGTAAAAGAGGCAGAGGCAGACCAAGACTAACATGGACGAGTAACATTAAAAGATGGACAAGTCAATCTATGTCAGCCTGCATCATCAAAGCAAGAAACAGAGTAGAATGGCGATCCACGGTAGCCAACCTTCGTTTCGGAGAAGGCACGCGATGATGATGATGATGATAATGATTAAAACAACATTACGGGTAACAATGTTAAAGGTGTACTTTCGCCCCACTAAGAACAATAATGAAGAGCTTGTTTGAGAACGTTGCCTATGACGTGAGCGGGGCACACTTATTTGCCTTTCTTTTCTCGACATTCACAATATTTTGTCCCTGAAAATGAAGATGTTTAAAACTGACACCATTGGCTTATTGGGATAAGAATATTAGACATTAGACAAGGGGAGGGTGTGAGCGACTCAACAGTTTGTCTAGTAGAACTGTAGAAATCATAGACCAAACGGTACGTGAAATCAGTATTAGATGTTAGCATAGATGGGAATATTAGATTAAATGAGTTATCGGATGTTACCATACATCCGGACGGATTGTATGAATAGACAGCAGGTGCGTACTAGGTCAGTCAGTTTATGTGCGTCAGTAAATGAGGTTGCTGGATAGATGCATCGTAGGCGTAAACCAGGAGAGATGGTCACGGATTAAGATGTCAGTTAAGTTGATATTAAAGAGAGAAACACATTATACGGTCACTGATATATCCCAGAAGTATCTTGTGACATCTGACTAGCTAGTGTCATGGATCGAGAAACAGCAAGCCATATGTGAAAAGATTATCATCATCGCCATCATCATCATCATCATGTATCATACCGGCTGCGTAAGCGATCATCTCCTTCCACAATATTCTATCTACTGTGCATCGTATCGACTCTGTTGTGGACTGTTTTCCATGCCAGAACACCAAACTATTTAGTATATTCTCTCTTTGTCGTCTGCAATCTCTCTTTCCCTGCATTTTGCCAGTTGTAACAAAGTATTCCAACTTTCTTCTTCTCATGATGTACTAACAGAAAAATGTTGGTTGTTTCTTTTCTGTTTCTTAGGAGCTCCCTTTTTGTGTTGGCCTCTTTGAGAATGTCCTCAATGGTCTTTTTAACTATTCAGTGAACTTTCAACATTCTTCTGAGAAATCCCATCTCTGTGGCCTCTAATCGTCTTTTCATTCTTTTCATTGTTTACTGTTCATGATTCGCTTCCGTAGGTCAGAATTGGTTCTATATAGCACCGATGAACTCTCTTTCTCACTTCTATTGACATAAACTAGTTGCATAAGATATTTTTCATTTTCTGAAATGCTATTTTGGCCTGAGTTATTCTGCTTTTTATTTCTGTGGTGCATCTTCCTTCTGATGTTATTATTGTGCCCAAGTATTTAACGCGTTGCACTTCTTTCAGATTTGTCCTGTTTATTTTTATGCTGCAGAGGGCGATGATTGTTTCTTCGATATGGCAATTACTTCTGTTTTCTTACTATTCAGACTGAGACCTTTCTTGTTGCTTTCTTTTACTATTGTGTCCGTGTGAAAAGATACATTTACAGAAATCTACAGCTGAGCGGGTTAACAACTACCAGTACATCGCACTAAAGAAATCCGGCATCCCACGACATTTCCTGGCATGTATGGACCGGGCAGATAAAGATGGTAAAACGGGACTTAATTACAGGCTTGTCTTATCGTGTTGTTAGTGATGTACTAAGTGTCGTCACGTTGATCGTATTATCTTCTGTGCTTTCCTCTAGCGTGGTGTTGCTGTATATCAGATATCACTGCCAGACAGGAGAAATACACAGTGTGCGTTCATTGTCGAATGTGCTGTAAAAAAAAAAAGAGAGAAACATGCAATAATGAGAATTTAAGAAAGATAGAATTAAACATTTTTCTTCTTCTCCTCCTTCTTCTTCTGCTCCTTCTTCAACTTCTTCTATTTCTTCTTTTCTTGATCTTCTCCTCAATCCTCCTTTTTCCTCCTCTTGTTCTCCTCCTCCTCCTTCTTCTTTTTTCTTCTGCCTCTTTTTTCTTCCTTTTTCTTCCTCTTCTCCTTCTTCAACTTCTCCTATTTCGTCTTTTTCTTCAACTTCTCCTCAATCCTTCTCCTCCTTCTTCTTCTCCTCCTCCTCCTTCTTCTTCTTTTCTTCTGCTTCTCCTCCTCTTCTTTTTTCTTCCTCTTCTCCTTCTTCTTCTTCTATTTCTTCTTTTCTTCTTCATCTTCTCCTCAATCCTTCTTCTTTTTTGTTTCTCCTTCATCTTCTCCTTCTTCTACCACCTTTTTTCTTCTACTTCTTCCATCGAAACATTAGTTGTGTTGGGCTGTACCTTACATCTTGTGGTCTGTGCATCATTTAAGTAAATCAGGAACTGTATTCTTAAAGCTGTCGATAATAATGGGAAGTGCTGACTCCGCGTTTATAAATTAACTAACATTATCTTCCATATGAATCAAGAGTCTACTTACTGTGTGTCCATCTTTTAATATTAATCTCACATTTACAAAGTTCTCCTTTATCTTCTATCACTTCAATCTTGCCTCAAACATGGTTTTACGAGGTTACTATATTTCGTTACATGCACATAATGTTACTAACTGATAATGTAAATAAACAATAATGTAACTAACCCATTATGTTAATAACGCATAATGTTACTAACCCATAATTTTGCTAATTCGTAATGTAACTAACCCATAATGTAACTAACCCATACAGTAACTAACTCTTAATGTTATTAACCCATAATGTTACAAACAGATAATGTTAATAACCCATAATGCTACTAACCGATAATGTTACTAATTCATAATGTAACTAACCCATAATGTAACTAACCCATACGGTAACTAACCCTTAATGTTATTAACCCATAATGTAACTAACCCATAATGTAACTAACCCATAATGTAACTAACCCATAATATAACTAACCCATAATGTAACTAACCCATAACGTAACTAACCCATAATGTAACTAGCCCATAATGTAACTAACTCATAATATAACTGACTCATAATGTTACTAACCCATAATTCTACTATTCCAGAATAAAACTTACTATCTTAAATCCACTGTCTATTAATCACTTCTATCTCTGTTCGTTTTGTAGTAGAGGTTGGATTATTTATTTTATTTATATTGATGTTATCGTTCTTTATTGTTCATTGAACACAGCGTAGTAAACACAACCATCACAGATTGTTTCATAATACATAATAGTTGTTATTGATCTTTTAATTCTTGGCACGTGATACATAAAGTGGATGCACTTCTCTTAGAATTAATGTTCTTTAATTATGGACGTTCAGGAGGTTATCACCGAGTATTTATTGAACAGTCCACAAGTGTATATTATATATTACTCTCTCTCTCTCTCTCTCTCTCTCTCTCTCTCTCTCTCTCTCTTACCTTACTTACGACTTGTTCTAGGAAATATAGAACACAACTTGGAAACACACTCAAAACACTTTCACAGCAACTAAATGTTCATATGTTCTAATTCACTTGTTCTGTCTACTGTCTACTTCTCGAGTTATATCTTAAGTCACTGATATCTTTACTACTCTCCAGTCTGTTCCTTAATAACTTCTCAACTAACTTAAAGCTACAAACTACTTCCGACTTTCAATTCCTAACTACCTTTTGACTTGAATTT
This sequence comes from Megaustenia siamemsis, assembly GCA_032433765.1. NCBI lineage: Eukaryota > Metazoa > Mollusca > Gastropoda > Stylommatophora > Ariophantidae > Megaustenia > Megaustenia siamemsis. Next base: position 10,418,821 of record JAVIAB010000124.1, read on the forward strand.
TCTAAGTTGCGTGCCCAACTAACTCAACTATTAACTCACTAAATGGCGTTCCTAACTTTCTGTCCTGGTCCTAAACTTAGTCTAAATTTCTGACTCTCAATTCCTGACCAAACTTTGAAAACCTATCGTGTCGAAGTTTATATACTCAAACATAACTCTTCGCGTGGAATATCTGCAGCCAATTAAATCATCGCAATTGTTGCGAAGTGACAACCTGCAATTGTCGCTAAGTTGACCGCTCTGTGACTTTCACCTCCAAACTTGACCGTTCCATGACTTCTGTCTCAAAATTGTCAAAACAAGCAGTTTTTGTAACTCATACATACCCTCTGGCCAGCTTGAGGGCTCAAAGTCATGAAATAATGATGTTTATTTCATGACTTTGGCCTGTCCTGGTAGTTATTTGTCAATCTATTTATCGGACGGTCAAGCCATGCGCTTATCCCCACTTCCATAACAACTTGGAAAATGTCCATTCCCTAAACTTATTATGTCCAGTACTATTCTGCACCTTTCCTTTACCACCATCCTCCGTGGGTAGTCTACTACCTGCTATAAACTTTCCATTCCCACAACTTGTTATTCTGTCACTAACTACTGATGATCGTTATTCTATGTTACTGTCACAGTCTATTAAGAAATGGGTACCGGCTGAGTTACCCGCCCCATACTTTCATTCACCTTTACTGTTACACGTTTTAAGTATATTTGTTTCTTGGTATAATTTATTTCTTTATTTTTTATTTCTACTTCTGCTTTATCCCCATTTAAATATCAAGTTTTATGAGACCCAGTGCTCTCTTATATTTGTTTGCTCTGTTAAAATATTTAAGAAGAAAGAAGATAAAAAGAATAATATATATAAAAGAGATACATACATATAGTATTAGTGTGTGATCGTATCGTCAAAAACACACATTTTGCCACAATCTTGACCTGTTATATAAACAGAATTTAATAAACCCAATTCTTGTGGCTGGAGCTCATGCCTTGACAACCCTACGGGCAAAGTCTAAGTTACCGTCCATGTTCTTTATTTACACGTGTCTCTCTGTTCTTCTTCCTCTTTCAATCCTGATTTGTATTTTAACGTCGAAGGGGGGGATCTTTCTCTCGTGTAACGCTTTGATTTGCCCTCGCCACTTGTGAAATGTCTGACACTTTGAATTACGATATGTATGTCAGTCTTGGCAACAGTCCGCCAAGCGTGAACACCAACCTGACAATATTTATGGGCATAAAAAAACATGTGCACACAGTTTACTGTATGAACACTTCTGTGCTGCATAGTAAATCATCGCACAAGACTGGTCGGTTGATTATTGTCTAGTTTATAAATTCAATAATCGTTCTTCTCTTCGTGTGGGACATTACTCTTCTATCAAAGCTTCACAAGAAGCAGAAATAGATTCAAGATTCAACAAATCTTGTGAAATCATCGGATAACTAAAACCACTGATGTCTATCAAAGAAATAACACATAGGCAAAACGGACATTCAACAACACAATCTTCCTCCCTACGTTGTGCTACCAATGTCAGACTTTGTCTTTAGACTCAAGAATAGAAAGAAACAAAACCTCTACAGAGAGGAAATGTGCTAGTCGAATGACAGGAAACAGCTTGAGAGATAAGGTCACAAATGAACAACCTAGAAAAAAAACTATACATTATTCCTGCCATAGAATCATCATCAAGTACCATGCCTGCTGGCGAAGGTGATTATGTCTCTCCACAGTTTTCGATCTCGACAGTTATTTATCATTTCTGTTGTTGACCTGCTGCCAGGTCATTCTCTTAAGCTGTCTGGTATCTGCTCTATCTCTTCGGTCCTCAACTTTCCCAGTTGTCATAATATATTCCAGCTGTTTCCTGCATGGCCAAAAAATTATGATTGTCTCTTCCAAATATTGGAAATTAGCTCTATACTTGCTTTGGCCTATTTCAGAACGTTTTCATTACCTTTCTTAGTCGTTCATGGTATTCTTAACACCCTACTGTAAAAATCACAGCCTCCAGCGATTTCCTTGTCTGTTGTCCTACGGTCCATGATTCACATCCATATGTTAAGCCTGGCCGAATGCCATAGAGTAGTAAAAAAAAATAGTAAAGTACCCAGTCACGCCAAATGGCGTATAGGGAAATATGGTGTTAGTGACCCTATATTTTACAGACCTTCAGCACATGCTTTTTGGGGTAATGTGGTCAGTATTACGCCAGTGCTGCTTTACTTTCCCAGAAAAAATCCGGTACCCATTTAAGGCTGGATGAACCCGGAAGCCGTCGGTTGGGATCGAACCCTACCCCTTGTCCTTTGTAGTCCAGTTCACTAACCACTGAGCTATCGCGGTTCCCAATGCCATAGAGTACATAAAGAAAAACCTAATAAAATGGTTTGGTCGACACACAATACAACGAACCTTTAATAACAGTTACGAAAACCAAATTCAAGGTGTCGATGACAAAAAAAAAAGATGGGTTGATGGAATATTAGAAACACCAGAAAGAAAAAAAAACTAACAGTAGCAGAATCCAACAGAAGAGCAAAAGACCACAGACTATATCTCCCCTCGGCGCTGAAAGGTAGATGAGGAAGGAAAGAGGAAGAAGATCGAAACTGCAAACATTGCGTACTTGACAGACAGACTTTTGACAATGGTATCATCACAGAAGCAGTATAGATTGTCTAATCTGTATATCTTACTACAATAATCTCCCCTGTCACGTATTGTTGATTCATGCTGCAATATTCACTCACCTCATGTTAATTTGTGCTATAATGTTTGTAATCTCAAGTATTGGCGATTCATGATGCCATGTTCCCCACCATCAAGTATCATGGTTCCATGCTGTTAGATTCACCCAGCTCCACAGCGGGTGTTGTATATTATTATTCCTCCTCACATGATGTTTTGAATGCCGAGAAAAAAAGCCAAAAAAACTGTGTCCCATTCTCGTCACAGTGAAAGGTTCTCAAACAAGCCCTTTATTGTTGTCCATAGTGAGGAGAGAGTGCAGCTTTAGCATTGTCACATGTGATGTTGTTTAAATAATATTGATTATTCATAATATTGAGTATTAATACTATTGTTCATTGATAATATATGTGCTCTCATATTAATAGAACATCAAGAGTATGTGAAACGTCTCGATCTTATTGAACATTAGGACTAGACTTGTTCTCATGTACATTTTGTATTGTTTTTACTTTCGCTGAAAAAATCATTAAGTAAAAATTTTGAACAAATAATAGAAACAGTGACAAGTTATATGATGGCTGATTTTGACAAATCTCCGCCCACAACCCTGAAACTATAGAATGTTGTGAGGTTTTTTATTCGGTTGATAATTAAAATCACTATTTTGTCGGCGTAACTAAAGTAATCTTGAAGTCATTGAGAGAATGTAACAATATATAGAGTCGGATAGCTAAGCTGTTAACCTTTATTCAATAGGTATAACAGTAACTGATTTGAAAATTTGTATGGATACAAACGAAGAATAACATAGCAAAAAATGGCTCAACTTGCTATTGGAAAGTGAGTAGATGTATACGCTTTGACCCGTCAAAATAGTCAGCAATTAGGTTGATAAACAACTTCAGGGGAAGGTCAAGTTCATGAGACAAATATCACTATTAAGAGTTCATAAAAGCATTATTGTAAAACTCAGAGGTTAAACAAAGCGTCAAGATGGGGTTTTGTTTTGACAATTTTGACACATAGTGCAAACAATATTTAGACCTCGCGATAAGTTATTGGCTGCCTATGACCTGTGCAAAGGGTGAGCCAATAAATTATGCAAATGTGATTAAGGTACTTAATCTTATGCACGCAAATTAGGAGCAGTGGAGAGTCAAGAATGGGAAAGATAAACTAGAAAAGCTTAGTCGGCCGAAATGCCTGACGGCAGAAAGATAGTTAGAGACTTTCACAAGTTAGTAGATTTTATCAAAAGAGACGTAGAAGGAAGATCAAGTGAAAGAGTTAGAGTTAGAGATAAGATCAGTAGAAGTTAAATTAGATTGATAGATTGAGACGTAGAATTAGCACTTAATTGAGAAGTAGATAGAACAACAGAAACAGGTAAAGGTAAAGTCAGTTCTGGGTCAATCGCGGGAGTATTTTTTTTCCAACCACGAGTACAATTCACAAACTGCTTCTAGTGGGAGTCGAACACGGGCTGTCCGAACGTCGGTAGCTAGTAGAGTGGTTTTCCCAACTCGGCTACTGAGGCCTTCCTTAGAAACCTAGAGAACATTCCAGAATATATAAGTTAGAGAGAGTAGTAACATCATTTACTTGTGACGTGTTTTCAAGGGAAATTCAGAAATTGGTGCTTCAGAGAACAATAGTAAGTAGATCAAATACAACCGAAGTGTAACATAATTTAATTGTGAATGTAAGAGATAGAATGGTATATGTCACAGACTATAATACATAGTTAGAACTCAATATAAACTAGTGATAACCTCTAAGATATATGTAATCCGTCAACATAACAATGCAGAAATCCAATCAAGAGTTATAAATAAGAAGCAAACTATATAACTGGATGTCACAACATAGAGCACGAGACAATGATATCAGAGCAATTTATTTGTTCAATCAATGTCTATTTACCAAATTATCTAGCTTCATGATGATCACAATTAATGGGTTGATTCTTGATTGAATGTTGTTGATGGTAATTCATTAATCAAATGTTCAACTTACTCATATAAACTTGTTCCTCTCAATTTCTCGAATGAATAATAAATATCATAACCTCTATTTTGCCGTGTTGGGATGTTCACTAGATTGTCGTCGTGTGATGTCACATCCCTGATAGATCGCACAGTGCTATTATATATGTTATTTGATACTGACTCTTTACCACTTGTAGATGACTATCACAAATAATTCACATATCAATATTTAATTCTGTGATCTGCAACACTATCACTAGAAATCTAATTATTATTCCTCTAGACTGCATCTAGCTAACTATAAGTCACTTCTAGATCAGTTAGACTCTATCTTGTAATACTTACATCTCACTGATTGTCTCTTAATTCACAAACTCTATAGAATAATGGATCTTTATTTAATCACTTGTAGGCAATCTAAACAAAGAATACTCAAAAACAATCTCTCTCTCTCTCTCTCTCTCTCTCTCTCCCTCCCTCTCTCTCTCTCTCTCTGCGCTCCGCTACCATGTTCCCCAGTCAACCAATGAAGAGAGGTGTTTGTGAGTTTCTGTTGGACTTGTGCCTCGCCCTTGAACTTGAGGAAAACTTGTCTGTCTTTCTAGAGAATAGCAAATAAATGTAGTGCTGCAGTAAAGGTGTAGCAAGAATGCTGTCACCATATCTTGTAGGAGTGGACATTACAGCCCACTACTGGCTGCCTGTCTGTTCTGCTGGTTGACATGGTCATTTCCGAGTCAATTGACTAGAGTCCTCTCTATATTTCCTTATTGCTACTCTAGTTATAGCGCGTGCGCCAAGTGACCTTTCATGTCAGTGGCCTCCCCCAATTTAATATCTAAATATCTTGTTACTGTCTTATTTTGCAAGTGAATTCTTAAACCTGTCAATATTTGTCAGGGATTTAACTTGAATTATCTGATTACTGACCAGTCTTTCTCTTTATCCTAGTATTCCTTCTATCTATCAACTTATCTCTTCTTTCCATGGGAATGCTAATTTACAATTTCAAGGAGAGTAAACATTGACCTTGGGCTTGGATGCTCCACTGAGATATTAAAATTAATCGCAAAAACCAAATGACCTGATATTTGAGTTGTAGTCATTGGCTTTCTCACAACGTGTACGTCCTTATCTTTAATGCATTCAATTAATATTTTCAGAAGGGACATCCAGGCAGAAAACTTAAGTGTGTAGTCAAACAACATAAACACACTGTTGTTGATTATTTGTCATTTTTTTCCGAGTGATGTAAACATACCTCTTCTTGTGAATTGATTCGCTGATTATCGCCTCGGAAGTTTCCCCCTAGAATCATATTCATTTATTATTAGTTGTCTCTACATAACACAACATGGAGGAACGAACATTTGAAAAGATTAATATCGGGCATTATGGAACCACAGAAGTGTCGAGGATCTATACTGCAGCTTTAAAATAGAGCACAACATATTATATCTCGGTGACTTGTTGCTTTGATCTGTGTACACACCGGTTATCACATCGTTTTCTGTCAACTTTCATGATCACATACATTTTCCTTTAACATCATCATCACCGGGTTGCGTTTTCTTTGCAGGCTGATGCACTCGCCATAGCCTGTTTGAGCAAATCTACGCCTCTAGCTAGCTCTCCCACTTCTGTGACTTTTCATATTTATTCACAGCTTTCAAACACGTGTTTGCTTTTGAAATGAACGTAATATCATCTATATCGCGCATTTGGGTATTTGGGTTTATTGACTTTGATACTTCACAATTTTATCTTGAAATAAAATCTTTTTGCAGCATTTGACCCTGTCTAATCATCAAGCCACTAAATGATGGACGTCTCCACTCTCGTGATTGCTGGCCTGATTGTGCTCATCGTCTTTGTCTGGTTCCCGCGAACTGATCCCAATTTACCACCCAGCCCCATGCGACCATTGCCTATTGTGGGTCACCTGTTCTACCTCCCTCGCGACACCAGGACTTTGTTTAAGAAGTGGAGACAAATCTGTGGAGACATTTACAGGTGAGTGACAACGTGGACTTGACCTGACCTTTTATATGAATTATAACAATTGGACTAATCAGCTCTAACCGAGATGAGGGAATGGTCTGTGAGTAGTATGAGACTCCCAACTGGCTGTTTGTATCTGGGTCCGCCAATCAGAGTTAACCAAGTGAGCAGCTATAGATGACCTTTAACATTAAGATGTCACTTGCTATGGTGCTGCTGGAGATATTCTTGTGAAATGTTCCTTTTTATTGTACCGTGACACAGACCTGTGATTGGTACCTAATATCTTGACTTGGCGTACAGGTGCCATGTTCGCAGGTTAAATTTGATGGCCTGATAACGTCTGGACAGTTTGTAGCATCCTGTTTCTACTTTGTCTTGCAGTGTTCTCTGATGACAGATCTAGCATCGTCACAGCTCATCACATAACCCATCTATGTCTCATACTTTACTTCTTTATAGACTTGTGTGTGTGTGATGGTAAGTGCTAGATATTGCATGTTTAAAATCATGACAGCAGCTACCCCATCCTCTACATTTAAGTTCGTCTTCTAACACTTTTGCAGTGCTGACAGCGGGCATCAGTCAGTAGAACAATTTTCATGTGCAAATAATGTTTTCATTGAAGAACTATTTTTGCATTTGGTACACACTTTTGGTTTCACCTGGTACGTGTTGACAGTTAGTCCGCGACTGTTTTTTTTTTTTTCTTTTCTGTTTATTTCAGGACTTTCATTTTGAACTTAAAAGGCATTCCTCTAATTACTTTCAGCTGCACTGTAAGATATCCGCACTAGGTGTCCCAGAATTTAAGTTAGAAAGATATGTGAAACAAGCTTCATGTTAGATACAGAGAGTGTGATAAAGAGAGATATATGAAGTCAGTGCAATGTGTACAGAAATAAAAAACTATAATATGTTCTGCGTTTAATGTATTTTCTTCATAGCGTTTGTTTACTTCGGAGACTGACAGTAAATCCAAGCTGTTCTGCTCGTATTATGTTGATATGTACAAAACATGGAGTTTTCTGAGAGGTTTGGGGGAGGGGGGTGTTCACATTAAAATGAGTCGTTATTATGTCATGTTTTAACATATTCCAGTGTTCATTATGTCATGTTTTAACATATGTCAGTATTCATTATGTCATGTTTTAACATATGCTAGTGTTCATTATGTCATGTTTTAACATATACCAGTATTCATTAAGGCATGTTTCAACAAATACCAGTGTTCATTTTTTCATATTTTAACATATGCCAGGGTTTATGATTACATGTTTTAACATATGCTAGTGTTCATTATGTCGTGTTTTAACATATACCAGTATTCATTATGTCATGTTTCAACATATACCTGTGTTCATTATGTCATATTTTAACATATGCTAGTGTTCATTATGTCATGTTTTAACATATGCTAGTGTTCATTATGTCATATTTTAACAATGCTAGTGTTCATTATGTCATGTTTTAACATATGCCAGTATTCATTATGTCATGTTTTACCATATGCCAATGTTCATTATGTCATATTCTAACATATGCCAGTGTTCATTATGCCATGTTTTAATATATGCCAATTTTCATTGTCATGTTTTAACATATGCCAATTTTCATTATGACATGTTTTGACATATACTAGTGTTCATTATACCATGTTTTAACAAATGCTGTCGTTTACTATATAATGAGATACTTTATAATATGTGATTTTCAGTTTCTATCTGGGCGGATCTCTGGTCATTGTCTTGAGCGGATATAACCTCATTAAGGAGGCTCTGGTACAAAAAGCTGACGCGTTCTCTGACAGACCGCCATTTTTCACAGACGTGGTAACTGTCACACATGAAACACTGATCACCTATTGATATCACACTCCCACATTTATCAAATGCTAACTCACCATCTAAATTAGAATCACTTTTTGTCTAAAGTATCAACAAATATCTCTACATAAACTTGTTTGTTTACTCAAACTGCTGCTGTTGTTGATTCACATTAATTATTGTGGAAACGTTAGCCAATAAAACACTAATATCTTCACCAATCAAGAAAAGACAATGGTCATATGTTGGACATCTGATGAGGAGAGATAGTAACCGAATAACAAAGCAAGCCCTCGTGTCGGAAACAACATGTAAGTTCCCGACCCAGAGAGACACTGAGAGGAACATTGATTAGAGAGGCAAGAGCAGCAAGAATTGGCTCCCTCAAAGAGATAGAGTTGCTTGCACAGAACAGAGAAAAATGACGAGATTTGATAAAATATCTTTACAGGGATTGAAAACTGGTAGAAAAAATATTTAGATAAGAGAAAGATTATCCTGGACAATGCCCTACGGACCGGCTACAGCTCGAAAGGTCAATAGGTAGATAGAAACACTAGAAGATCATGATCGAGAGTTTGATCATAGAGTGTGTCTTACTATGTAGGACAGCACAGAGAAAGGAAAAATCTTTAGGTCTTTTTATTTGGACGAAGTACCTTACAATTTTAGACATTAATGTTCCTCAGCTTGTCCATTGTTACAAACATGTCTGAATTTAGTTACACCTTTGATTTTTAAAGATGTTTTTAAAACGTGTTCTCTTTGATCACAAGTCATTTTGTAATTTATCATAAACTAGATTTGTAGGCCTATGTTCTTCTGGAATATAAATCTAGTCCATCTGATCTTGTCAAAACATCAAGTCCAGCTCATCTCAACAACACATCCATCCCACCTCATCTCGAGAACACATCAAGCAACATCATATCGACAACAAAACCAGCCCAACTCATCTGTACAACACATCCAGCCTACCAGATTTTGACAACACATGAAATCCTTCTCATCTCAACAACATATCAAATCCACTTCATCTGGACAACACATCCAGCGCATCGCCTCTCGACAACACATACAGCCCACCTCTTCTCGACAACACATCCAGCGCACCGCCTCTCGACAACACATACAGCCCACCTCATCTTGACAACACATCCAGTCCACGTCATCTGGACAATACATCAAGCCCACCTCATCTGGAAATCACATTCAGCCCACCTCATCTGGTCAACACATTCAGCCCACCTCATCTGGACAACACATCCAGCCTACTTCGTCTCGACAACACATCAAATCCACTTCATTTGGACAACACTCCCAACCCACCTCATCTCGAAAGCAAATCCAGCCAACCTCATCTGGACAACACATCCAGCCCACCTCATCTGGACAACACATCCAGCCCACCTCATCTGGACAACACATCCAGCCCACCTCATCTGGACAACACATCCAGCCCACCTCATTGTGACAACACATAAAATCCACCTCATCTCAACAACACATCAAAACCACTTCATCTGGTCAATACACCAAGCCCACCTCATCTGGAGAACACACCCAGCCCACCTAATCTTGACAAAACGTCAAATCCATCTCATCTCAACAATACACCAAGCCCACCTCATCTGGACAACATATCCATCGCACCGCCTCTCGACAACACATCCAGCCCACCTCTTCTAGACAACACAACCAGACCACTTCATCTTGACAACACATCCAGCCCACCTCATCTGGACAACACATTCAGCCTACGTCATCTTGACAACACATTCAGCTACCTCATCTCGAAAAAAACATCCAGCCCATCCCATCTAAACAAAACTTCTTGTCCATCTCCTCTAAATAAACGATTAACCTAACTCATCTAAACAACACACACAAACCTGAGTCCGCCATTACACCGACCGGAAGTCGAAGAAGCCATCACTACACTCGATCTCCTATGCATTAATAATGGCAGCAACACCAGAACAGCGACTAGACCAGGTGATGAGGACAGCGCCATCGATTTAGCACTGGTTTCCTCCTATTTCTCGACATCGTGTAAGTGGGGGGTCCTTGGTCATCATGGCAGTGATCACCTCCCTTGTAGCATCTTAATAGCAATGGGCAGATCGAAGCAATGCAGGAGAAAAGTAAAAACTTTTCGTTACAGCTGTGCAGAAGATGATGTCATCAGTAAAGTTCGGCGCGCTAAGAGAAAACATCACAACAAAATAGCTACATATCAACAACCTCCATGGTGGAGCAACGAAGTGCAAAAAGTTTGGCTGGAGAAGAGACAGTCTGTCAGAGAGTGGCAAATAGCCAAAGGAAGTTTGTTTGCGTCTCCTGATCATATTTTGTTCTTAAAAGGGATAGTACAGGAAAAGATTACTTCCTTTCAAGAAGTAGCCATGAAAGCAAAAAGTGATAAATGGGCTGAGTTCTGTGACAGGATAGGTCGTGACAAATCGTTAAAACTGTTCTGGAGGCTGCATAAAAGTATGAACGGTAAAGTGCAGAGTAAAGCAATTCCAGATTTCCAAGATGCTGATTCTATCTGGCATAAAACTGATGAAAGCAAGGGCAAGGCACTGTTGGCTCACTACCTACAGCAGTGCGACCACAAAAATGTAGAGGAAAGAAGAGTTGTGAGAGAACATATTTCGATGCTAGTTGGTGCTGACTTAACAGATAACAGTGATTATTTCTCGGTAGAGGAAGTAAGACTCGCTTTAAAACGATCTAAGAACAGCGCCCCAGGCCCAGATGGGTTAAGATACGCGGATATCAACAACTTATCCGATGTTGACTTAGGTGAACTGGTGAGCATGTACAATGACAGTATCAGGACTGCAATAATCAATGAAGAATGGCTACACAGCTACTTGATACCGCTGCCAAAACCAAGCAAAGACCACAGAAAAATTCAGGGTTACCGCATCATAACCATGCAGAATACCATAGGCAAGCTTTTAGAAAAGGTAATTGCAAAGAAACTTTCTTGTTTTTTTGAAAACGCAAACTTGTTTCCATCAACGCTTGGAGGGTATCGTCCGTGTAGAGAGACTTGGTCAAATGCTGCCGTGTTTGCTCAGGATGTTTATGAAGGGTTTCAACGCGGTTTAGAGACATGTGCTGCTGCAATAGATCTGGAGGACGCTTACAACAAAGTACCCTTTGACTTCTTATTCAACCAACTCATAAATTTAGGCGTCAGTCCCCGCATCCTAAATTGGCTAACAGCGGCACTCTTTCAGCGCAAAGTGGTTTTTTCGATCTGGTAGTTGGACTTCTGATATAATTACGATGTATCCAGGTTTACCGCAAGGCTCACCTTTATCTCCCGTACTTTTCAATGCATACACGGTGAAAATCACAAGAGATCGGTTGGAAGGGCCAGGTCGCATTCTTTCTTATGCCGATGACATTTTGGTTTATCGACAGGGAAAAGATCGAAACAAAATAACTGCGGACCTACAATCAGAACTCAGGCGCATACAAAAGTGGTGCGACGAGGCAGGTGCCAACGTGAACCCATCAAAAGCTGAAGTAACTTGGTTCTCACTATATAACAACATCGTTAATATTGATACTCCATCTGTAGTAATGTTTTCAGACACTTTGCCAAGATCTATGACAATGAAATACTTAGGTATTCATTTAGATCGAAGCCTTGCTTTCGTAAAGCACATTGATAACGTGATAGAGAAAGCAAAAAAGGGTCTTGCTGCTATGAAAGTAATGGCCGCTGCAGGCAGTGAACAGCGGCACCTGCATACATTATACCAGGGACTGGTTGTTTCTGTTCTAGAATACGCTTTGGCGATTCAAACTCTCAGCAAACTTCAGTTAGAGAGGCTCGAAAAAATTCAGAACGAGGCTATGCGCATTATTCTTGGCTGCACTAGAGACACGTCATGCAGAGCGTTAAGATACCTACTTGACATTCCAACCATAGAAAGTAGAATCGAGGTGTGTAGAGCACGCGCTTTTCTGAACATTCTTGCTGATGAAAGACATCCTTTAAATTCTGTAGCGCTAGCACCAAAAGGTGATAGACTCGAGCGAGGCCAGTCGTGGATGGGCAGGGCAGAGAAATCCATTCAAAAGGTGTGCATGCTAAATGACTTGCAGCGTGGAGAAGAATGGCGGCAATGGCCAAATGACATTTCTACAAGTACTATCAAAGTCTGCATAACACTGAATAAAGAATGTAGAACGATGAATCCCAAGGTCGTAGAGGACAAGATTCAGGCCTTAATCAAAGAAAACGTAACGCCCGGCAATATTATTATCTACACAGATGGTTCGGTTGTACGAAATAAACGATGTTCATGGGCATATACAGCGCAGGTGAAAGGGCAAATGGTGCATGAGGATAGTGGTGCTTTTTCGCAAACAACGAGCAGCATGACAGTGGAGGTCTTAGCAGTCACTAAGGCAATGACATGGCTCGAAACACAGTCTTTCGCAGGAGTATGTTTTCTCAGTGACTCCATGAGTATGCTTAAGAAGGTTGAGGCTGGGTGGAGGCGAAGAGAGTGGTTGAAATCCCTGCAGCTGTCAACTTTAAAAGAAATCGTCTTCATCTATGTACCTGGCCACTCTGGAGTGCAAGGGAACGAACGAGCTGACAGGCTTGCTGAAAAGGCTAAAATTTCAGATGGCAACGCCATGGACAGCGCAGACATTTTACACGCAATCCGCGAGGCGGGAAGAGTAGCAGACTTTCGAAACGACAAGGATTCAAACGCAATGGCGAGACTAACGCATAGTCGCGTAAGGCTTGGCACAGCTAAGAGCGAACATTTTTCAGGACGCCAGAGGTGTATGGTTAACCAACTGCGAACCGGCACGATCAGCCGTCACACACTTGTGAATTTACTCGAAAGGAAATCGGAGCACTTATGGGTATGCCCTTGTGCAAGGAGGATGATCTTTCGACTAACTAACTATCTAAACAACAACATATCTCATCTGTCTCATCTAAATAACACAGCCTGTTAATTTCACCTACGAAACATCCAGTCTATTCTATCTAAACAACATATCTAGTCCACTGATCTAAAGGACAAATCTTGTCCATTTCATCTAAAAAACATATCCAGTAAGTACATCTCTTCAATGAAAATCAAAGAACATATTAAATAATGGCGTGTTGTTTATGCCAGAACATCTGTGTTTCCTCGCAATAAGAGAAACAAGACATCAGTTTTATAATGTGGGCATTAAGAGTTCACGTAAAGGATGATAAATAGTTAATTTTGGGATGTGCCTAGTTCATTATTGGGTTTGATGTTTTGTCATTGTTGTTGACACTAGAGCTTCAGTGTTGTTCTGAGCTGACAGACTAAACCGTATACTAATGTCATGTACTCCGCCCATCTACTAACGTCCTGTAGTCTGCCCATCTACTAACGTCGTGTAGTCTGCCCATCTACTAATGTCCTGTACTCCGCCCATCTACTAACGTCCTGTAGTCTGCCCATCTACTAACATCCTGTAGTCTGTCAATCTACTAAAGTCCTGTAGTCTGCCCATCAACTAACGTCCTGTAGTCCGCCCATCAACTAACGTCCTGTAATCCGCCCATCTACTAAAGTCCTGTAGTCCGCCCATCTACTAACGTCCTGTAGTCCGCCCATCTACTAACGTCCTGTAGTTCGCCCATCTACAAACGTCCTGTAGTCCGCCCATCTACAAACGTCCTGTAGTCCGCCCATCTACTAATGTCCTTTAGTCCGCCCATCTACAAACGTCCTGTAGTCTGCACATCTCCTAACGTTCTGTAGTCCGCCCATCTACTAACGTCATGTGGTCCGCCCATCTATTAACGTCCTGTAGTCCGCCCATCTACTAACGTCCTGTAGTCCCCTCATCTACTAATTTCCTGTTGTCCGCCCATCTACTAAAGTACTGCAGTCCACACATCTACTAACGTCCTGTAGTCCGCCCATCTACTAATGTCCTGTAGTCCGCACATCTACTAATTTCCTGTAATCCGCCCATCTACTAAAGTCCTGTAGTCCGCCCATCTACTAACGTCCTGTAGTTCGCCCATCTACAAACGTCCTGTAGTCCGCCCATCTACAAACGTCCTGTAGTCCGCCCATCTACTAATGTCCTTTAGTCCGCCCATCTACAAACGTCCTGTAGTCTGCACATCTCCTAACGTTCTGTAGTCCGCCCATCTACTAATGTCCTGTAGTCCGCACATCTACTAATTTCCTGTAGTCCGCCCATCTACTAAAGTACTGTAGTCCGCACATCTACTAACGTCCTGTAGTCTGCCCATCTACTAACGTCCTGTAGTCCGCCCATCTACTAAAGTACTGTAGTCCCCCCATCTACTAATTTCCTGTAGTCCGCCCATCTACTAAAGTACTGTAGTCCGCCCATCTACTAATGTCCTGTAGTTCGCCCATCTACTAAAGTACTGTAGTCCGCCCATCTACTAATGTCCTGTAGTTCGCCCATCTACTAATGTCCTGTAGTTCGCCCATCTACTAATGTCCTGTAGTCCGCCCATCTACTAACGTCCTGTAGTCCGCCCATCTACTAAAGTACTGTAGTCCGCCCATCTACTAATGTCCTGTAGTCCGCCCATCTACTAAAGTACTGTAGTCCGCCCATCTACTAATGTCCTGTAGTTCGCCCATCTACTAACGTCCTGTAGTCCGCCCATCTACTAATGTCCTGTAGTCCGCCCATCTACTAACGTCCTGTAGTCCGCCCATCTACTAAAGTACTTTAGTCCGCCCATCTACTAATGTCCTGTAGTCCGCCCATCTACTAAAGTACTGTAGTCCGCCCATCTACTAATGTCCTGTAGTTCGCCCATCTACTAACGTCCTGTAGTCCGCCCATCTACTAACGTCCTGTAGTCCGCCCATCTACTAACGTCCTGTAGTCCGCCAATCTACAAAAGTCCTTTAGTCCGCCCATCTACTAACGTCCTGTAGTCCGCCCATCTACTAACGTCCTGTAGTCCGCCCATCTACTAACGTCCTGTAGTCCGCCCATCTACTAACGTCCTGTAGTTCGCCCATCTATTGACGTGATGAGGTAGTCAGAGTAAACTAGACAACGTCTCCCCCACATAATTTTAGAACCATCTTACCTGTTTTTGACCCGCCTATGCGTTGGACAACTGTGTACCCTGAACCACAAGTTCTTTCTCACTCTACCACGATACAGGGAAGTCATTATTATTTTTTTTCCTCATACTTGCTCGAAATTATTTTGTTTTGGATGCTTCATTACCTGTTAGCTATGTAGAATTTATTTGAGTTACCTATATGTGTATGTGGTTTGTTTGTTTGTTCTGCTGCAGGCCTATTGAGCCGAAACGTCTTTCAAATGTGTGCCGTCCATCAGTTACGTAAAACTTTAACCATAACATTTTTGCTATTTTTACACTTCTCCTACAAACGTCATGTAGTCAAACCCATCTTCTGACACCATGGCGTCCGCCAACCTAATGACCTACTGCTGCCCATCCATTTGCTGAGTAAAGAATGGATATTCGGTTTGAGTCTGACTAAATATGAACACCAAGTACGAATAAGGGCACCAAAACTCCTCAATCGTGGCATGTATTAAAAAGCACATTTTACTTGTGATTGTGTATGTTGGTAAATAACAATACAAATTTGACAACACTTGTCATATTTTACAGGTAACTGGTCTTCCTGGAATTGGATTGTTATTCTCCAACGGACACATCTGGAAGGAGCAAAGAACTGTAGCCTTGTCAATCCTGAGAGCTTTCGGTATGGGGAAGAACCTGATGGCTGTGAAGATAGAAGAGGAGATGACGCACTATTTGGAATTTTTGAGGAATCTGAAAGGAAAACCGACGGACATTGGAGTTCAGACCAACATTAGTTCATCCAACATTATTTGCTCTATCCTGATTGGTCATCGCTTTGAGTATGACGACCAGGAGTTCCAAGATCTGATGCACAAGTTGGAATCGATTGCAAGCGATCAACAAAATGTCAGTTTAATCAATTTTTTTAGTTGGATAAAGTACTTGCCTGGTGATTTGTTCTTGGCCAAGAAAATGGAAATCAATACTCAGGCAATTCTGAACATGCTAAAGAAGTTTGTTCAAGAGAAAAAGAGAGACGTGGATGATGCAAGCGACGCTTGCAATTTTATTGATGCATTCTTCATTGAAAGAAACAAAAAAATTCAAGCCGGTGTATCGACCACTTTAGATGACAACAGTTTACTTAAAGTCATGAACGATCTTTTCGAGGCAGGCTCGGAGACAACAAGCACGACTATCACCTGGTGTGTCTTGTACTTGATCAACAACCCGGGGATACAAGAAAAGGTGTATCAGGAGATCAAAGAGAAGGTGGGAGTAGGTCGAGCCCCGAACATACAAGACAAGTCTCAGTTGACCTACCTGAACGCTTTCATAATGGAAACACAACGATTGGCCAGTATTGTTCCAATGTCGGTACCACACATGTGCTCCGAGGAGGTAACTCTGAGAGGCTACACCATACCCAAAGGAGCTCACATCCTTCCAAATCTGGATTCTGTTCTTCACGACACGACCATTTGGGGAGAAGACGCCATGAGCTTTAGACCTGAACGATTCATCGACGAGAACGGCAAGCTGAAGATTCCAGAAGAGTTCATCCCATTCAGTGCTGGACGACGTGTCTGTCTCGGCAAGGCCATGGCTAGAATGCAACTCTTTCTATTTCTCTCTTCAATGATCCAGAAGTTTCAGTTCCTTCCAGAAAATCCGGAGTCCATCCCGCCACTTGACTACACCTGTGGTATTGTCATTCATGTACAGCCGTACAGGGTGAGGGCGATCGAGAGGAAGTAGATGCCACGGTCACGGAAGAAACTAGGAGGCGTGAGAGGTTATAGTTAAGTTGCAATACTCTAACATTAACCACAATTTGGTCAGTCAAAAATAATTAGAGAAAAAATGTATTGCTGGCTTTCGGTTGCTCTCACTCACTCTCTCTCTCTCTCTCTCTCTCTCTCTCTCTCTCTCTCTCTCTCTCTCTCTCTCTCTCTATTTCTCTTTCATAATACTTTGTCACTTAATGAAGTCAACTGATATCAACCATTACCTGTCATTATTTGTTGATAGTTATGGTTGGCTTTGTCGGTGTATGCTCATTCTATGACTCGCAGGATATCCTCCGTGATGCCTTTGCCTCTATTTCCCCGATATTCCTGGTCCTTCCCGTGTCTTTAATTTTGTTATGAAAACTAAGCTATCAATTCTGTCTCTTGTCAAAACATGCACAGAGCACTCTCATCTCATTACGCTACATTTGAGATTGCCCTGGCATTATAGTTGTTCGAGAACCTCTTCATTTATCCCAATTGGTAGCTAAAATGTAGTATCTGCATCAGCACCAATCAATAAGTTATAACGATTGTTTTACATTGAAAAATTGTAGTCAGGAATATAAAACAGAGGAAGAACGTTACGGGAAGTCTCGAAGAACTGACTGTTGTGTGTATGTCACATTTTCTTATTCTCCGACCCGGCATTCGTGTTGTCAGGTGTATCTCGTAATAAAAAAGTAAATTAAACTACACCCGTCACCCCAAGTGGCGTATAGGGAATATGGCGTTAGTGGCCATAATTTTTACAGACCTTCAGCACATGATTTTTGGGGTAATGTGGTCGGTATTACGCCCGTGCCGCTTTACTTTCCCAGAAAAAAAATCCGGTACCCATTAAAAACTGGGTGAACCCGGAGGCCGTCGGTTGGGATCGAACCCTACCTCTTGTTCTTTGTAGTCCAGTTCACTAACCACTGAGCTATCGCGGGGCCCAGTCAAGAATATAGTTCACCTTTATTAATAGCGCTCTGGACTTGTCAACACATTTCTTTTATTTTATTTTATATGTGCTTGTCTGTGAAGGTGGTTTACTATTCCTTTTTTTGAACAAAATCAGGAGCTGTGATACATAAGAGGTGCATCCAGCAAACAACAATAGGTGACAAGCGACAGATATGACCTGGGGGGGGGGGGTGTTAAAGAGATCAAGATAAATAGAAATGCGCAGCTGCTGTAAATTTAACTGTTTACGCAGGTGAGACACAAAACAATATTAGAAAATCGTTTCGGTTAAGTAGGCCTGGGAACAATAAACACAAACATATATAAGGATATACGCATACATCTAACTACATGGCGATAATATGCTAGGCTCTCAAAGAGGGAGAATAAGTCACTTCCCTGTGGTCCGGAGCTTGGTCAGGCATCGACTTGACTGTAGTTCACCAGACCGGCGAACCCATATGTGAAATATAGTAAGAGATCTAAAATATGTGGAGGTGGGTACAAGATGACAAACTCTACTATTGATGGAATCGTTTATATGAGTTGATTCCCAATAGATTTAACCACGTGTGACAATTGTATTCCCTATTCCTAGATATATTTTTTCAGAAAGTAGATAAAGAGTTGTCCACATAGCGTAAAAAATTATTTCAGAAAGTAGATCAAGAGTTGTCCACATAGCCTAAATGTTTATTTCAGAAAGTAGATACAGAGTTGTTCACATAGCATAGAGGTTTATTTCAGAAAGTAGATAAAGAGTTGTCCTCCTTGCTTAGAGGTTTATTTCAGAAAGTAGATAAAGAGTTGTCCACATAGCGTAAAAAATTATTTCAGAAAGTAGATCAAGAGTTGTCCACATAGCCTAAATGTTTATTTCAGAAAGTAGATACAGAGTTGTTCACATAGCCTAGAGGTTTATTTCAGAAAGTAGATAAAGAGTTGTCCTCTTTGCTTAGAGGTTTATTTCAGAAATTAGTTAAAGAGTTGTTCACATAGCCAAAATGTTTTTTTTTCTTCAGAAAGTAGATAAAGAGTTGTCTACATAGCCTAGAGGTTTATTTCAGAAAGTAGATAAAGAGTTGTCTACATAGCCTAGAGGTTTATTTCAGAAATTAGTTAAAGAGTTGTCCACATAGCCTAAAAGTTTATTTCATAAAATAGATAAAGAGTTGTCCACATAGCCTAAATGTTTATTTTAGAAAGTAGATAAAGAGTTGTCCACATAGCCTAAAAGTTTATTTCAGAAAGTAGATAAAGAGTTGTCCACATGGCCTAATAGTTTATTCTAAAAAGTAGATAAAGAGTTGCCCACATAGCCTAAATGTTTATTTCAGAAATTAGTTAAAGAGTTGTCCACATAGAGTAGAGGTGTATTTCAGAAATTAGTTAAAGAGTTGTCCATATAGCCTAAATGTTTATTTCAGAAAGTAGATAAAGAGTTGTCCACATAGCCTAAATGTTTATTTCAGAAAGTAGATACAGAGTTGTTCACATAGCCTAAAAGTTTATTTCAGAAAGTAGATCAAGAGTTGTCCACATAGCCTAAATGTTTATTTCAGAAAATAGATCAAGAGTTGTCCACATAGCCTAAATATTTATTTCAGAAAGTAGATAAAGAGTTGTTCACATAGCCTAGAGGTTTATTTCAGAAAGTAGATAAAGAGTTGTCCTCTTTGCTTAGAGGTTTATTTCAGAAATTAGATAAAGAGTTGTCCACATAGCCTAAAAGTTTATTTTAAAAAGTAGATAAAGAGTTGTCCACATAGCCTAAATGTTTATTTCAGAAAATAGATAAAGAGTTGTCCGCATAGCCCTAGAGGTTTATTTCAGAAATTAGTTAAAGAGTTGTTCACATAGCCTAAATGTTTATTTCAGAAAGTAGATAAAGAGTTGTCCACATAGATTAAATGTTTATTTTAGAAAGTAGATAAAGAGTTGTCCACATAGCCTAAAAGTTTATTTTAGAAAGTAGATAAAGAGTTGTCCACATAGCCTAAAAGTTTATTTTAAAAAGTAGATAAAGAGTTGTCCACATAGCCTAAATGTTTATTTCAGAAAATAGATAAAGAGTTGTCCGCATAGCCCTAGAAGTTTATTTCAGAAATTAGTTAAAGAGTTGTTCACATAGAGTAGAGGTGTATTTCAGAAATTAGTTAAAGAGTTGTCCATATAGCCTAAATGTTTATTTCAAAAAGTAGATAAAGAGTTGTCCACATAGCGTAAAAAATTATTTCAGAAAGTAGATAAAGAGTTGTCCACATAGCCTAAATGTTTATTTCAGAAAGTAGATACAGAGTTGTTCACATAGCCTAGAGGTTTATTTCAGAAAGTAGATAAAGAGTTGTCCTCTTTGCTTAGAGGTTTATTTCAGAAATTAGTTAAAGAGTTGTTCACATAGCCAAAATGTTTTTTTTTTTCAGAAAGTAGATAAAGAGTTGTCTACATAGCCTAGAGGTTTATTTCAGAAATTAGTTAAAGAGTTGTCCACATAGCCTAAATGTTTATTTAAGAAAGTAGATAAAGAGTTGTCCACATAGCCTAAATGTTTATTTTAGAAAGTAGATAAACAGTTGTTCACATAGCCTAGAGGTTTATTTCAGAAAGTAGATAAAGAGTTGTCCACATAACCTAGAGGTTTATTTCAGAAATTAGTCAAAGAGTTGTCCACATAGCCTAAAAGTTTATTTCATAAAGTAGATAAAGAGTTGTCCACATAGCCTAAATGTTTATTTAAGAAAGTAGATAAAGAGTTGTCCACATAGCCTAAAAGTTTATTCAAAAAAGTAGATAAAGAGTTGTCCACATAGACTAAATGTTTATTTCAGAAAATGGATAAAGAGTTGTCCGTAGAGCCTAGAGGTTTATTTCAGAAATTAGTTAAAGAGTTGTTCACATAGAGTAGAGGTGTATTTCAGAAATTAATTAAAGAGTTGTCCATATAGACTAAATGTTTTTTTCAAAAAGTAGATAAAGAGTTGTCCACATAGCCTAAATGTTTATTTAAGAAAGTAGATAAAGAGTTGTCCACATAGCCTAAAAGTTTATTCAAAAAGTAGATAAAGAGTTGTCCACATAGCCTAAAAGTTTATTTCAGAAAGTAGATAAAGAGTTGTTCACATAGCCTAAATGTTTATTTCAAAAAGTAGATAAAGCGTTGTCCACATAGCCTAAAAGTTTATTTCAGAAAGTAGATAAAGAGTTGTACATATAGCCCATAAATATTTTTTAAGAAAAATATATATAAAGTTGTCCATATAGCCTAGAGGTTTATTTCAGAAAGTAGATCTTTTTGCTTCCCTCTATCTCTTTGTCCCTCAATTTTCCCACTTGTCGCAATATATTCCAGCTGTTCCTTCTCATTACATGACCAAAAAATGATGATTGTTTCTTCCTAATATTGGAAATTTGCTGTATTTTTGCTTTGGCCGGTAATTTATCAAATATATATACTTTATTGTTACTTATATTACGACCTTCAATTGATATTCCAGGCATGTCCCTTATGATACTTAAAATAATCTCACTGTACATATTCAATAAATCGGGTGACAGCACACAGCATTGCATAATATACTGTTTTTATTTGGGACTTCCGTCTCCAAGATCGCGGATCTAGGTCACGTTCTCTCGATCGCTGCAGAAAGTGCATTCGGAATCTGATTAATTTCGTTTCTCCGTTGTACTTTTCTGCGTTAAAGTAAAAGTGATGATCTTCTTATTACATCTGCGCCGCTAAAGCGATGTTGTACGCCGGCAACATTCCCTTTTAGACAAATCAAGTGTTGTGAATGCGACCTTCCAACGTCTAGACTTGATCTGTGCTTTACGTCACATTGGTGCTGTTCATGGCTGTTGTTGGAATTCCTTGACGCAAGTTATTTCCATGTTACTTATTAATGTAAACTACTTCGTCAGCCACAGTTTTATCTCTTTACGGAATTTGCCCAGTGTTTTGTTCGCCTTAGGCTGCTTTTACTAGAGTAATCAGAAATCGAAAGGGAGCGAAACTGAGTGTACGAAATTTTTGAGTGCTACGTCAGCATAATGGTTCATCGTAAATCCCTAGACCGGCCGTACGTTAATCTTACGGTCGGTTGTTTGATGTGCGACGGGGATGATCTAACGACTAACTGTGTGTCTATATGTTCGGAATTGGAGTCAACAACGATGGCCTAATATCATCAAGCGCTATACATTTTTTTTAAAAATACCACGATCATCATTTTCAAGAGGACGTGAACTCCCGGTATATGGTGGATAGGCAGCAAGAATAATTGAAGGCTATGTATGAAAAGTTTTCCTTGTTGCAGTTTCCTCATATTCCAAGTCCGGTTTGTTGCAGGAGCTACTGAGTTAAGTGCTCTGTGCACATCATGAGCTGTCTGTCTCATCCGTTTTGATTATGTTTCGATATTCCAATTGTTTACGATGAATGATGATATCGTATGACAGGGAACAGTTGGCTGTGTTCACTTTCTGCGCGGTTTCGCCTTATGTCTTTTAGCGTGTGCTGAGATTGCTATGATGGGGACTACAGTTACCTTTCTTTGTTTGGGAGATGAGATTCGGATTATTATGCTGGCACGGGCGGTTGAGCAATTATGGATTTTGATTCGTTTGTTGTGATACCGGGGCCTTCCATAACCAAATAACCAAATAACTGTGTTATTTTATAAAATATTCCTATTTGATTGCAGTTCTTAAGGCAGTTTTTTTGTTGCCAGTACATGTAATTTATTATTATTAGATCTTTGTTGTCTACGTTTATGCCTTCGACAATTTTGATTATTTCTTGGTGCTTTACTTTGTCAAAAGCTTTGTTATAATCTATGAAACATAGGTATAAATATGTTTCCTCCTTTATGGCTCTTTCTTTCAATGATCTTATGATGTATATTGCATTCTTCGTGCCTTTACCTCCAACAAAACCACATTGTTCATCACTAATTTCTGGACTGATTTTGTTTCGCACTCTGCGCTTGATGATTCTTATCTTAGTCATGTGACTCATAAGGCTTATTGTGCGATGATCATCGCTTTCAATCGCACCCGATTTCTTTGGTAGGGCTATGAATATTGATTGTACAGGTCATCTGTGATATCAGCTGTTGTGAATATCATTCAAAATTGTTGTTATTATTTCTATACCAAAATAACCCGTGGGTACAATATCTTCTTTAGTTATAGTATCTGGTCTAGGAGCTTTCAAACTTTGCAATGCGTCTTCCACTTTTACTTTGAGTATTTCTGGTCCTTCTCCTTTATCCTTAATATTTACTTCTGTTCGTTCATCAACATAAATGTCTTTAATGTGTTCTGCCCATCGTTCCATTATGCATTATTGTTCAATCAACAGTTCTCCTTCCTTTAATCTTAAACATTTTGATTTCATTTTTATTTCACTGAATTCTTCAAATTTGTTTCCATTTGGCTTTGGCATATCTTTTTTTGAATCATTTCAATCTTTTGCATCTCTGTTTTAACCATGCGTCTTTTGCTTTATTACATTTTATTACAATTTCTTTATTTAAATTATTATGCTCATCTTTTTTATCCTCATTTCTTCTTTTTGTATTAATTAACTGTAAAATGGCATTTGTCATCCATATCTGCATTGAATTTGTTCTCACTGGTGGTATGAACTCTTTTGATCTTTGCTACATTTATTCTTTTAGCATTTTCTACTGTTTATCAATGATTTGTACCTTCTCTATTGCATTTAACATGTTCTGAACTGTGATGTTATAGTTGTCTTGTATCCTCTTGTCTGCTTTGAGTAGATTCAATTTTAACTTGATGTTAACTGAGGCTCGTTTTGCAGTTTTTTAATTTTACTCTAAGCTTTCCCACAACTGGTACAAGATCAGCACTGCAATCTGCTCCAGGTCTAGTTTTCACACACACCAGACAATTTCTAAATCTATTGTTTATTATTATGTATTCGATTTGATTGCGTCCATTGCCTCCTGGGCTTTTCCATGTCCACAGGCGTCTTGGATGTTGCTTAGACCGGGTGTTTCCTATCATGTTGAATGTTCTTGCCCAGTCAATAAAGTTGTCACCTCTTTCATTCCTCTCGCCTAAGCCATAGTAACCAAACCACTTCTTCAACTCTTTCCTTACCTACTTTTTGCTTTCAGATCCGCTAGAACTATGGTGTTTTCTTGTGGTTTGCATTGACGAAGTGCCATATTAAGCTCGTGGTAAAATTTATTAACTGTTTCCTCGGGACTGTCTGCTTTTGGTTCATAAACTTGTATGAGATTAATATCTATTGGCTTTCCATTCAATTTCACTAAAATGACTCTGTCAGATATTGCCCAAAAGCCTTTCATTGTTCTTGCTCTTTCTGCGTCCAAGATGATACCACTTCCTCTTCGATCTCCAGTACATCCAGAATAGATGATTTTATGTTCAACAGAATATATCTTCCTTCATCCAGTGTACCTCATTTTACACAGTCCTAATAAATGTAAATACATTCTTTTTATTTCCTGTTTGATGTTTTCAGATATATATTTCATAAATGTATTAGGATAATACGGAACGAGCTGGACCGCATTCCGACAGACTTTTTGAACTTTGACAGGCTCAACATACAAAAACAAATTTTACATATAATTGAAATCAGAATTGTCACTAGCTTACATTCTCGTGTTATGATTGTTTACAAGGATATTCTATTCTATTCTATTCTATTCTATTCTATTCTATTCTATTCTATTCTATTCTATTCTATTCTTCTATTCTATTCTGTTCCGTTCTGTTCTATTCTATTCTATTATATTCTGTCAAGGGCACCATTTTAATTATCCGCAACATTATTTGTCCAAAATTTTCCCAAAATGCATCGGTACATTCTGATGACAATTTCGCTTCATGCATGTCCTACTCGAATGCACAGACGGCGATTCTAGACCTACTTAGCTTCCTCTTACAACACGCCTGGCACGTTCGGTGGCTTTATTCTTTCCTTCTCTCAATGTAGGTTCCCCATTTGCTACACGGGCGTTTTACAAACATAATAGAAATGTACCTACACTAAGGCATCAGAGGCTTTGTATATTTACATTTTATCATTTTGTTGGATGAGATGATATAGTTCGCATATTTGCAGCCCTCCATGGATGCAATAGCAGTCTCATTAATATAGCTGTAGCAATAATGTAATTACAATTCTTTAATTAAAATCATTATTTGCAAACTTATAATATTTTGACATATCTCCTATGGGTGCTTTACATATAATTATTATTCTATAAATAAATACATTTTTAACCTCCATGTGGGTTTGTTTATTTAGCATATTTATAATTCAGCTAGAGGTATATCCGTGCATCGTTACTGGAGTTAAGTTCTTTGAATCTACGCTGTGTGTAACTAAATTACCATTGGACAAACAACTGCAGAACATGCTACATATCGTGAGTACCAACAAAAATAAATGGTCAACAATTTTTATATTACCATTTATCTTTCAAATCAGTAATTTGTCTGTAAATAATGTATGTGATGTTTGGTGCAATCGTTACTAAGGTGCAGTGTCTCGCTGGGACGTGTACATCTCCCTCGAGGAATGATCGAAGGTTCACTGTTGCACGGACAAAGTCACGTTTTTGGCATTGCTTCATAACCAGTATGTTCCATCTAAGGATAAGATGTCCCAAGTTCCCTTGCTCAGAGACCTAACAATGACGTCTTAGAGTAGCTGCTATATGTCATTACTGTCTGGACGTTTATGCAAGAACAAAAAAGAATAAAGAGAAGGTTGCCACTTTGATGACACTCAGTAGTTTCCAATTGGAAGGCAGAACACTCCGTTGGAATAAGGTCAATGCTTGTAGAGTTAAAGAGATCACTTGAATGTCCATACTAACCAGACAATGTTTTCTCGGCCAGGACTCAGGTAGAAACATCAGTCATGCATGACACATCTAACACGAACTGGAAGGCAAGGATCATGACAGCAACACAGCTAGACGCTGCCAACGACTCTAGCTGATGACTTGCTTTAGGATCTTCTTCTTCTTTCCTTCCTCATCTGCCTTTCAGCGTCGAGGGGAGATATAATTTGCTGTCTTTTGCTCTTCTGTTCGCCTCTGCTGCTGTTATGTTTCCTAGTGCTTCTAATATTCCATCCATCCATCTTTTTCGTGGTCGACCATTGGGTCTGGTATTCTCACAACGTTTGCTGAAGGCTCGTTGTGTTGTGTTTGATCTTTCTGCCTTGTCACGTGGCCAAACCATTTTATCTGTTGTTTCCTTATATACTCTGTGGCGGGGGGGGGGGGTATTCCTAGCTTTTTTCTCAGTTCTTCATTCCTGATCTTATCTCTCAGACTGATTCCTGTCATTCGTCTGGCATATTTCATCGCAGTAGAGGTTATTTTTCTTATTGTTCTTGCATCTAGGGTCCAGGTCTGGCATTGGTAGCACAACGTTGGGATGAAGATTGTATTATACAGTGCTCGTTTTGCCTCTAGAGTTATTTCCTTGTTGGACAATAATGGTGATAACTGTCCAATGATTTGACCCGCTCTGTTGCATCTTGATTCAATCTCTGCTGTTTATGAATTTGGTTATTTTGGTATGGAAGGCCCCGGTATCAGTGCAAACGAATTAAAATCCATAAGTGCTCAACCGCCCGTGCCAACGTAATCATCCGAATTAATATCTCATCTCCCAAACAAAGAAAGGTAACTGTAGTCCCCATCATAACAGTCTCAGCACACGCTAAAAGACATACGGCGAAACCGCGCAGAAAGTGAACACAGTCAACTGTTCCCTGTCATACGATATCATCATTCATCGTAAACAATCGGAATATCGAAACATAATCAAAAAGGATGAGACACACAGCTCACGGTGTGCACAGAGCACTTAACTCAGTAGCTCCTGTAACTCAGTAGCTCCTGACGAACAAATTACGGTGCAAATTTCCTAAAGAGATAAAACTCCGGCTGACGAAGTAGTTTACATTAATGGGTAACATGGAAATGAATGTTTGTGAATTATCGTATGTCACTACTCCTCCTAGGTGTTTTAATTCCTCTACTTGTTTTAGTTGCCTGCCTTCTATAGTTATGTTGATGTTCTGTTTATTTTTGGCAACAACATGACTTCTGTTTTGTTGATGTTGATTCTCATCGACCTTCAGGATCGGTGAACCAAAACCGTCACACTCTGCATAATCTCTTGACGGTGCCTCTAGTAACAGACTAACAGTCTTCGTGGTGCCTCTAGTAACAGACTAACAGTATTCGCAGTGCCTCTAGTAACAGACTAACAGTATTCGCGGTGCCTCTAGTAACATACTAACAGTATTCACGGTGCCTCTAGTAACAGACTAACAGTCTTCACGGTGCCTCTAGTAACAGACTAACAGTCTTCGTGGTGCCTCTAGTAACAGACTAACAGTATTCACGGTGCCTCTAGTAACAGACTAACAGTCTTCGTGGTGCCTCTAGTAACAGACTAACAGTCTTCGTGGTGCCTCTAGTAACAGACTAACAGTATTCACGGTGCCTCTAGTAACAGACTAACAGTCTTCGCGGTGCCTCTAGTAAAAGACTAACAGTCTTCATGGTGCCTCTAGTAACAGACTAACAGTCTTCGTGGTGCCTCTAGTAACAGACTAACAGTCTTCGCGGTGCCTCTAGTAACAGACTAACAGTCTTCGTGGTGCCTCTAGTAACAGACTAACAGTATTCACGGTGCCTCTAGTAACAGACTAACAGTCTTCGCGGTGCCTCTAGTAAAAGACTAACAGTCTTCATGGTGCCTCTAGTAACAGACTAACAGTCTTCATGGTGCCTCTAGTAACAGACTAACAGTATTCACGGTGCCTCTAGTAACAGACTAACAGTCTTCGTGGTGCCTCTAGTAACAGACTAACAGTATTCACGGTGCCTCTAGTAACAGACTAACAGTCTTCGCGGTGCCTCTAGTAAAAGACTAACAGTCTTCATGGTGCCTCTAGTAACAGACTAACAGTCTTCATGGTGCCTCTAGTAACAGACTAACACTCTTCATGGTGCCTCTAGTAACAGACTAACAGTCTTCGTGGTGCCTCTAGTAACAGACTAACAGTCTTCGTGGTGCCTCTAGTAACAGACTAACAGTCTTCATGGTGCCTCTAGTAATAGACTAACAGTCTTCATGGTGCCTCTAGTAACAGACTAACAGTCTTCATGGTGCCTCTAGTAACAGACTAACAGTCTTCGTGGTGCCTCTAGTAACAGACTAACAGTCTTCGTGGTGCCTGTAATAACTGACTAACAGTCTTCGCTGTGCCTGTAGTAACTGACTAACAGTCTTCGTGGTGCCTCTAGTAACAGACTAACAGTCTAGTCAGGCAAGCAAGTAGGGATCGAAGAGAGGAAGCAAAGCGATACTAAAACAAAAAGCCATTCTGAAAGTGCAAATTAACCACAACGCAACTCACCTACGCCCATTTAACGCCCTTTTAAGGACGGATTTAGAAGTAGATTATTCCTTTGTATTACTGATGCCAGACATACGATTTCTTCTTTCTTTCTTTTCAAATCCGTCTTCTTTGTTCTTGTAGACGTCGCCGGCTTAAGTCAATAATATTTGTTCTATTAAGCGCACTTTCTGTGGGTTGGTACATAGTGATCACGTGAAGAAAGAAGACAAAGATATGAATTGGTCGTCCGTATGGATCACTGTTCGTGAGTGTATATGAGGGCACTACTAACAGGATACCAACAACGAAAAAGTAAGCTACGCTTCTGATCTAACCTTGCAGATATATAACAACAGACATATACCATACAGGATACACAAAAATGAACTAAAAACATCAATATTAGTTATATTGCCTAAAAATCAAGCTGAGTTTGAATGCAGTGATTTTTAGAACAATAAGCCTAATGAGCAGGGTAACACAAATCTTGCTAAAGGTAATGCAAGGAAGGACTCAGAATAAAATCAAGATAGAATTAAAATATCAGCAATTTGGATTTAGGAAAAACAGTGGGACAAAACAAGCCATATTCTACATGAGGACATTAATCAAAAAGTACACAGAAATAAGCAAACAAATTTATGCCTGCTTCATAGACTACACTAATGCCTTTGATAGAATATACCATAAACAACGTATAGAATGCCTAACAGATAGATGGCACAGACGTAAAAGTTATTCTTTCTTTCTTTTATCCTGTTCTGTTCTTTGCCGGTAGGCGTCGCAGGCTTGAGTCAAATGACGTGTTTTCTATACTGTATTTATATATTGTATACTATATTGTATTGTTTTATTATGTCGTAAATTCCCTCTATCCTCTTCTTCTTGGTCTACCTCTATATCTTGGTTGTTCCGTTTTGTTGTTATAAACTCTTGATGCTGGTGTTGAAGTGTTCATGCGCATCTAAACGTTCAAATCACTTTAATCTTTGTCTCTCTATGTATTCGATGACTGGTAGAATCCCAATGGTGTTTCTGAGTTCATCATTCTTTACAAGATCTCTTCGTCTTTTGTTCACAGCTTCTTTTCTGTGCATCTCATCTCACATGTTGTCAGTTTTCTTTTTAGTCAGAGTCCATTTTTGACCTTCATCAAAGAGTTGGAATAAAGATAACACTAATATGTAATTTATACTGGGAGCAAACAGCAATAATGTGATACAACAATGAGTGCACTACACCCAAAATTGTTATGCCATGAAAAAAATACTAACATCAAAACAAATAACTCCAGTGCTAAAACTACCTTCTCATCATTTCTGCATGGTGCAGAAACATGGACATTAGACAACAATAGGAAATTGAAGCCTTTGAAATGTGGTTTTATAGAAGAATATGAAGAATTGTGTGAAAAGTAAAGAAAATGGTTATTGTTATTATAAGGCCCAGGTATCACTGCAAAGGAATGGGAATCCATAATTGCTCAACCACCCGTGCCATTTGAATCATTCAAATTAATATGTCATCGAATATCCATACAAAGACGGGAAACTGCGGTCCCCATCGTAGTAAACACAGCATATGTCAAAAGACAGAAGGCGTATTATAGCACCAATAGTGAACGCAACTGAACTATCCTTCGTCATACGATATCATCATTCATCCTAAGCAATCTGAATATAGAAACACCATCTGGATGAAACACACAGCTCACGGCGTGCACAGAGCACTATTCGGTAGCTCCGGCAGCAAGAAAAAAAATGAAGTCGTAAAACAGCTAAATATTAAAATAGAACTACTAATTACAATTCAAACAAGACAAATTATATGTTTGTGTCATGCTAAAAGACACACCAGCCTACTAAAATGTAATCTTGGTAAGAGAAAATACAAGGTAAAAGAGCCAGAGGCAGACCAAGACTAACATGGACGAGTAAAATTAAAAGTTGGACAAGTCATGACAATCTGCACTATCAAAGCAAGAGGTAAATGCGGAATGGCACTTTATGGTAGCCAGCCTTCAATGCGGAGACGACACAATAATGATGCTCAGAGAAATAAAGTATAACCTGAACACCATGTCATTGACCTGTGGGAACTGTTTATCTTCCCAGGTAATTGAAGATTAGACGATAACATGATTATGCGTCTAATTTACACATCGACCACTCCTGACTTCCACGTAAGTCAACAGAATAGAAACAGTTGAGTCCTGGAATACCGGAGGCACGGACGATGAGCGATAAGAAATTACATCATCGACCGCATATGAGCTCTACACTGACGTTTACAATGGCGATAGTTCAAAGGAATAAAGTTCCCAGCCCGACCTATCTTTATCACCTATTATCAGTGTCTGATCCACTCCTCCGCTCCAAATTCCGCCTTGCCAAAGCAGCATGGACTCGAGTCTACATAAAAAGACGTTGAAATTACAAGCCATTATAGACTGATGCCACCACTAAAGGGATAACAATGTACTGCGTTAAAGCTAAGACAAGTAAGTATGGTTATAGTTATAGTTATCGTTATGGTTATGGTTATGGAAGGCCCCGGTATCATTGAAAACGAATTAAAATCCATAATTGCTCAATTGACCATGCAAGTTACAGATGCCTGCCGGTTGATGATATCCTGCCCACGCGGTCGATGATACGACTGGCGTCCCGTCTGCTTGTTGTCTGCCTTTATCCTCTGCTTTGTGTGTGTACTCAACGTTTCTTGTGGTCTGCCTTTGCCCTCTGCTTTGTGCATGTGCTCAACGTTTCTTGTGGTCTGCCTTTACCCTCTGCTTTGTGCATGTGCTCAACGTTTCTTGTTGTCTGCCTTTACCCTCTGCTTTGTGCATGTGCTCAACGTTTCTTGTTGTCTGCCTTTACCCTCTGCTTTGTGCATGTGCTCAACGTTTCTTGTTGTCTGCCTTTGCCCTCTGCTTTGTGCATGTGCTCAACGTTTCTTGTTGTCTGCCTTTACCCTCTGCTTTGTGTGTGTACTCAACGTTTCTTTTCGTATACCTTTACCCTCTGCTTTGTGTGTGTACTCAACGTTTCTTGTGGTCTGCCTTTACCCTCTGCTTTGTGTGTGCGATCAACGTTTCTTGTGGTCTGCCCCTGCCACAAGTTCAACTCAGAGGTTAGATTTTACTGAACTGTGATATGGATCCATTTGTAGTATTGAGTTATTTGCGGGTCATCATCATTGAGTTATTGAGTTATTTGCGGGTCATCATCATTCCACTCCGAACATGTCCATAGGTGCTCAGTTTCCCTCCTCAGCAATTCCCTCAGTGTCCAGCGACTGACGACTCCAGTTCTATGTTGGTTGATAAGTCTTCTTACACGGCCACTGTGTGTCTCATTTCTGGCTGTGCCCATCTTAACTCCCATTTCCATCATCCGAAGAAGTGACGCGGATCTGTGTTTGTCGAAGTCCTGTGCTCTTCCCACATCTCGGAGGGCATTGATGATGTTATCCAATCCATTGGTTACCCTCCCCAACGACAGCGCAGCTAGCCAACCTGTCCGCTCTTTCATTTCCCCGTACTCCCGCATGTCCAGGGACATAGACAAAGGTGACCTTACGTATTTTGGATTTCTGCAACGACTCTACCCATTGCATGCGTACAGAGCCCGCCTCCACTTTTTTAATCATGCTCATCGAATCACTCAGTATACATGCGTGGGTGTTGTCTTGTGACTCTAACCATTTTAATGCATTGGTCACTGCCATCGCCTCCATTGTTATGCTACTCCTGGCCATGACGTATGCACCACTGTCTTCCTTGACTATTCTGCCTGCCGATCGTGCTGTAAATGCCCATGCACTTCTTTGGTGTCGTATTACAGATCCGTCTGTATAGATGACTGCATCTTTCTCATCGGTGTTATCGCAGATGAGACCGTTGACCTCATCATTAACCACGACCGGGTTCTGTCCCCTACTTTTCCTGTCGAGTGTGAGAACACACGAGAACGTCCCCTTGAATGACACTTGAAAGTCCCATTTGTAGTAATATGCCTCTATGAAGCATTTCAGTACAGTTACTTTATTTCTGATTCATCATTGTATATTTTTTTATATAATACTTTTGAACATTAAAAAACAGGCTAAAGTAATCATCTCAAATGTCCTGCATCAGTCCAGGCTACCATTCGTTGTTGTAGTCTTCAGAAGTCGAATATTAAAGTTGCTGACGTTAGAAGAATGGGCAATAATCGCATCCCCAGCAAGTTTTGAATAGGAGTTTATAGATAGAAAGGGCTTGTTAGACCAGCATTTAAATGCAAAAATGTCTGGAAAGCAACTCTGACTGAATTATCCAGTGGTAATATAAACCAGGAAAAGCTTTAAGATGATCGTATCACGTGGAGTTGAAATATAGAAAGTCAAAGCTAGAAGACAAAAATATTCAGGAAAAAAGATGTGTCTTAAGGCTGTCTATCTTGTTCTTGTTATACCCGGACCAGCCATTTCAAAATTGGCAAGAACACGCTTTAGATAGGCTTCTCGGCAAACCAGCTTTAGGTAGTTAATATAGAAGAAGGATCATAACGTGGCTGCTTTATCGTGCGTGAATATGTAATAGGACTTAAAGATGTAATACAAACACACATATGCGCGCACATACACACACGCGCACACACACATTCGTGTGACATTCTTGCCAGACACACATTCGTGATGACATCGTTACTTTCTTCAGATG
This sequence comes from Megaustenia siamemsis, assembly GCA_032433765.1. NCBI lineage: Eukaryota > Metazoa > Mollusca > Gastropoda > Stylommatophora > Ariophantidae > Megaustenia > Megaustenia siamemsis. The sequence goes on from JAVIAB010000124.1 coordinate 10,452,293, forward strand.
TTCATGATGACATATTTGATGTAGCTCACGAGTTGTCTGAGATCGTCAAGTGTGTTTGATAACGCTTCATATTCATCAGGATGTTCATGATGTTAAATATTATGATGTAGCTCACGAGTTGTCTGAGATCGTCAAGTGTGTTTGATAACGCTTCATATTCATGAAGGATGAACTTATGGCTGACCCCGCAAGCTGTCTGCCGATAGTGATGTGACAGGTACCCATTTTTCGCTTTACACTAACATTCGAGGTCAGCTATGCATCATTGACTGTTTAGCTTAATCATTGATTATGTTGAGAGCGCCCGTTGAGAAATTACATAACATTATGTTACAGAAATATGTTGTAGTCTTTATCTTCTTTCTTGCGAAATGGTTGATCTGTGGTAACGAAAACTTCTAATAGAAAAGTGGTGAACATAAAATAAATCATGTCTGGTTTATTGCTTGACGGTAGAGATAACACAGAAACTACTCAAGTTATGGCAATAGAAACCTGCTACGAAGTAAGACATATACGAAACATGACTACCATATTGATGGTTCCTTCTGTCCTGAAATAAAAATTAGAATATGTCAATGAAATATACATGAATTGATAAACAACTTATAGAGGGACGGCTGATGTACAAATGTGAATTAGAGTAGGCCTATATAACAAACAAATTATGTAAAGTTACCAGCTATGAGATAAAATATTGCAGGAATCATGGCCGGCAACGTTAGAGGTTAGAGGACAACAAAACAACGCTATTGATGGGAGCG